>JAUPMG010280293.1:0-18469 GCA_031762675.1 Pachysandra terminalis | reverse complement strand
AAGATCCTCTTTAACCACCTCCCAACCATCCTGGAAGAAAGCCATAGTGAACCCATCTGGCCCAGGAGCCTTATCTCGCTCCATTCCCATGATAGCCTTTCTAACTTCCTCAATCTCAAACTGTCTCTCCAGCCATGATGCCGGATCAAAAGAAAGAGCAGCCCCTAGAACGTATCTTAAATTAAAGATCAAACCTTGCTCCGAGGTATACAGCTTACCATAAAAGTCCATCATAACTCTCGTAATATCACCCGTGTCTTCTATTCTCTCCCCTTCCACCAAAAGATTGGTAATAGCATTCGTTTTAGCCCTCCCATTAGCCATTTTGTGGAAAAATCTAGTATTACCATCCCCTTCCTTAAGCCAGCAAAACTGGCTTAAGAGATATCACCAAAACAGTCTCTACTTCCAACCTTTAATCTTAATTTTTAAAGACTTAAGAGATCTCATAAAGGAGAAACCAGCAAAACTATTATCAACTCTAATCCTATCAGCCCACCAAACCTCCACCTCCTCTAAAAAATTACGGTGAGTAAGCCACATATTTTCAAACCGGAAAGGACTCTGATGCACCAAATCTACTGACAATAAAAGCAGCCAATGATCAGACACCAATCTAGGCAAACTTTTCTGAATCAAGTGGGGAAAATGCGCATCCCAGTCAACCGAACCTAAATACCTGTCAAGGCTACAACAGAGAACATCCTCCTGGAGGTTAGACCAAGTAAAAGCACCACCTGATAAAGGATAATCCACCAAATCAAGAGCCTGAATAATTGAAGAAAACCTCCTCATACTCCTAGACAACCTAGTCACTTTATTACGCTCCTCAATAGATCTAACCACGTTAAAATGCTTTCAGTACTTGAGAAGACAGATTCTTTGTAGCTCCAAATAAACCATACACTACATTAGGTTAGTTGATGCACCATCTAGTTCAATAACTCATCTTGCAGGCTACCTATAAGCCTAGCATTATAGGATCTGCCACTCCTAGCCAATATGGTGGCTTGGCTCTGTTACCAATTTCATGCAGAATGCTTTCAAGATGTAAGCCTATAGATCTAGAGTTTGGAAAGAAGGCGTAAAACAAGACTTAAGGATTTAGGTTTTATAAATTTAAAGAAAGCAGATGAAAGGGAGAGATGAATGGTCACATTAAAGAAATAAAATGCCACCCTGCTTACTGGCACTAATTGAAGGGCTATGTAAAGATTGAAAGCAATTCGTGTCATTAAAGGGAACTTCATAGTGGCACCTCATGGAACTTGAATGTTTAAAAGAGACTTATTTGATAGGGAACTGAAATTTGTGTCATCATTGCTTGAAAAGTTATAGGAGGTTAATATTATTTAAAGGCCAGACGTTAGAATATGGAGATGGGGGGATAGAGGCATGTTTTCAATCAAAGCCTTCTATCATGCTTTGCTATAGTCGAAAGAAGTGTTTATAATTGGAAAAGGCTGTTTGGCGTTCAATTGCTCCATCTAAGGTGAAATTTTTCATGTGGACTGCGGTGTTGGTTTTGGACAAGATCTTAACTTTAGACCACTTGATGAGTAGAGGATGGGCTTTTTTTTTTCGATCGGTAAAAGAGAGTATATGTATATTAATATGAAAGAGTAAGGTATGTAGATACAAAAAAACCTGACCCCCCGTGTAAAGTACACAAAATGTATACAAGAGAAGAGAGTAGGGGCAGGGAAAAAGGAAAAAGGCAATAACCCAAAGGAACCACCATAAGACCTTCCCAAAAACAAGAAGAGCACAGCTTCATGGTGGTTTCCAGTCTTGCTTATTAGAACTAAAAGGGGCAGAGCAAGGCTCCGGACTTCTACTAAGCCAGAAAAAGAGGAGAGCTTTACCGAATAGATGTGCAATGTGTACCGCAAATTCTGAGTTATTACACTTTTGTAATCCATTGCCCTTGATTGCACATCTTTGGAGTTTTTTATTGGGAAAATTTGGAATGAGGTGGGTGATGTTAAAGAAGTTTGAAAATCTTATTTGCAATTGGCATTGGAAGAGACGAAAATTAAGTGAGGCACTTCTTTGGAACTTATGTCCCTCGGCAATATATTGGATACTATGGAATGAAAGAAAATAAGAGAATCTTTGAAGGCAAGATGAAGGATCTCGATGTCATTACAGGTGATCTCTCTCCTTTTATTTTGGTTGAATAGATATCCAGAATTCATCTTTATTTCATTTTCATCTTTTAGGTGAGGCTGGGAATTGTTATGAGTGAGTGGCATCTATTGTCTTTCTTGCTTTTGGTTTGGGACCATACTTTTGTTATTAGTATAGGTGGTTTCATATATACACTTTGTGTACATAGGGGTGGGCTTAAATTATATTTGTACAGCTATTACTACTATATTTCTTCACACACACACAGAGATATATATATATATATATTATTCACTTTTACTAATTAAAAAAAACGATCAAAAGCTTTCCAATTGAGTATTAGAACGTTAAGATACATACCACTTTTCTTTTTTGGGATGATGAAAATACATAGTGCGTAGTACTTTAGATGTACTCTAAAGCCCTTACAAAAGCAACTACACATTCAGCTTGGTTAAGAGAAACCTAATACATATGACCAGCTTTTGAATCAATCCAGATAATACGTTTGATGCGCACAGCTATGCGATAGGTATTGAACTACATAAGATGTTAGATCAATAACCAAAATTCTTTATCACAAAATTAGCTGGGTTGGCAACATCAAAATATGTCAAAAATCATATCTTTTATGTTATGTCCCTGCAAATCAGTTCTGACAGATTCCATTTGGGTCTTATAGAATCTAATGCATCATGCCGCGCCCTCTCACAGCCCACAGGGGTTTCCATAAATTTTCATTTACATGTATAAACCATCTCAATTAACTGTATTTTATTTCCTATTGAGGCTACTCCTAGAATCCTGAATCTGTTCATTTCTTACCCTGTCTTTCTTAGTTTTAACTGTTTTTCAAGGATCTTGTATTTACAAAATTTATAGGATATACAAGATGATAATCTTCAAATTCTGGGGAAAAAACAAACAGAAACCTTGAAAATCTTTTATGTCTAAGTTCCATAAATTTTTATTAACTATCTGATGAAATTAAACCGTGATTAAACATCCTAGATAGTTGCCTATTTCTTGCAACTTTTATGTGAAAACTTAAAAGTTATTGTCTAAAACTAATAGACATTAACTTAAAATTTATCTACATAAAGGTCACACAAAAAGAATTTGCAGTCGCTCGCATCATTAAAGTCAATATATCATAATTCTAATACTAGATAAATTCGCACACTGTACAGAACATACATAAACAAAATAAAGACTAAAGCATTGATTTTAATGACCTATAGAAATATTATAATGTAAAATTTGACTCTTTCCTTTATTCCTCCGTATCAAACATTTCTGGAGGACAAATTGGTTATGGCAATATCATCCTCGTGATGAATCCACGAATTCTTGGGTCGAATTGGATTTGAACCAGCGTAGACATATTGCCAAAAAATTTACAGTCCGTCCCCATTAATCGCTCGAGCATCGACCCAGGAAGGATCCATTCTAAGCTTATTGATAATCCATGATCAACTACCTTTCGTAGTACCCTTTCCTCAATGATTCACCACTCATGGCAGTGTCCTCTTACACAAAGCACCTTTGTGCAAACATCTTGATCCTAGGCCGACTCACATGAAGCCAACCCAACCTGTGCGCTGCGGTAAGTCGGTCTAGGAGCCCCCATTCTTGGAAACAAGAAGGGCAGATGTACTTGTGTAGGCCAAGGTAGCTTTGGAAAAGGATGGATGATCTGAAAGGCCTCATCTCTTGATTATACTCTTCTCGGGATAGAGAGATTATCACCAGAGAGCTTGGACTCTTGTGTCTCGTTCAGCCCAACTTAGTGCACTTCAAAACATCATGGTCAAACTACCTGCACCTATCTGGTCCGATCGTTTAGCGGCTCTTTCTAAGAGACGGGAATGTAAATAGAAAACATCCCCATTTCCTTTCAGCTCGGGATCGAGGTTGCTCGTTGGCCTGTCAATGGATCGGACTTTGATCCGAACCAATCCAATTAGGTCGGATTCGATAATAATTTTTCGATCCGAAATCCGAATCTGAAAAATCCGATTATAATCGAATCGAATTTGGATTTTTATAGATCCGAGACGATTATATATATATATATATATCAGAAAACTAAATCTAAATTAGTTTAATATAGTAAATAAATCGTTTAAAACAAAATCAATGATTAATATTATATTTTTTTAAAACAAAACCAATATCTCGTTCCCTCTTCTTTCTCATTTTTTTGGGGCAACATTCCCTCTTCTTTCTCTCTCTTTAGTCCCGTTTTTTTTCTCAGCCAAAAACCCTAACAGCCTAACTAAGGATTCGACATCTATTCCTCCATAGCTAAAAACGCATCTATTCAACGATTTCATCTCAAGCCAAAGTACCAAAGGATTCGGCACATCTCATAACTCACAATCACAGGTACCGTACATCATTATATCTTCTTATTTTTTATTTTTTTATTTTGTTTTAGGTTTACTTGCAGACTGTAGCACCTCCGGTGGCGGCTTTCCCACTACCAGCCCTATACCACCACCACCAAACGATCACCGTTTTGAGCTTTTTTTAAGCTTGTCCCTTATGTTTATGTTCTTTTAATTTTATTGTCATAGGAGAACATAAGGCAAAAGTTTTGAGCTTTTAGTGCTTCTATTTGAATTAAAAATTGAAACACCGTAGTAGATTTTGACCCACAACAAAAAAATAAAATAAATTGAAGTTTGTGAAAAGATATTTGATTTAAAAATTGAAACAGTGTAGTAGATTTTGACCCACAACAATAAAAAATAAAAAATAAAATTGAAGTTTGTGAAAAGATATTTGAATTAAAAATTGAAACAGTAGTAGATTTTGACTGACAACAATAAAAAAAATAAAATTGATGTTTCATGAAAAGAAATACCATGGAGTGAGGAAGAAAGCAACATCTCTCTCTCTCTCTCTCTCTCTCTCTCTCTCTCTCTCTCTCTCTTTCTCTCTCTCTCTCCCCCTCTCCTGTCTTTAGAGTCTTGTCTCTGCAACTCTGGGTCTTAATGGAGGGTGGATAAGTAATAGGATTGCATTGGAGTTTGAGACTGTGACTGTGATTCAAGCAAACTTGATGGTTTAGAAATGGCTGTCTATGACTGACTTTTCTTTGTGTCTTTCTTGTTTTCAACATAACATCTTATCACCATTTTAGCTAACTGGATGGAGGATTTTATCCAGCTATTCAATTCTGTTTCTTGAGGGATGAATTGTTTCTATCTTATTTTACAGAAAATTTCCTGAATTGTTTTGCTACTTTTTCCACTACCTTTCCTAACTATGCAACTCTTATAATATTGCCATGATACTAATGGCATAAGACAAACATAAGTCACATAATTTCTAATATAATACATCTTAGTTCTAGGATTTTTATTAGAGCAGAAAAAAAAAAGCTATGCATATATGATGCTTTCATTTACATTCTCTATAAAATGATGGTATAGTTCTAGCTTGCTTCACAATATGACAAATTTTGAATTCTTGCAGGTTTCATTCGTTTAAACTTGCTTGACAATGTCTGAACCTACTGGCAATGATGAAGTGGTTGATGTGTCTGATTCAGATCCACCTAATACTAGAGGACGGAAACACACATCTAAGGTATGGAACGATTTTGATATAATTAAAGGAAAAAGTGGAAAAGACTTCGCTATATGTAAACACTGCAAAAGGAGTTTTGTTGGAGCTAGTACTAGTGAAACTACACATCTAAAGAACCCCTTGCCTATATGTGTAAGAAGGGCAACAAAGGATGTAGGCCAACAAATTTTTTCTGTGAGCAAGAATGTTAGTTGTTTGACTACTGCACTAAAGAATTTCAAGTTTGACAAAGAAACAGGTCGTCGAGACTTGGCAAGGATGATCATTAAGCATGATTAATCATTTAGAATGGTTGAACATGAATTCTTTGAGATATTTGTGAATAACCTCCGACCACAGTTTAAACTTGTTTCACGAAATACAGTGAGGTCTGATATCTTGGAGGTACACATGGAAGAAAAGGAAAAATTATATCATTATTTTGATAGGCTTTCTTCTAGGATCAGTCTCACGACTGATATGTGGACGTCAGATCATCAAAATCCTGGTTATTGTTGTTTGACAACACATTTGAGTGGTGAGAATTGGGAGTTTAAGAAGAAGTTGTTAGCTTATACATTAGTTGAATGTCCACATGATGCAGAAACTCTTTTTAGGGTTATTATGGATTTGGTACTTGAGTGGAATGTTGACAAAAAATTGTTCTCGCTGACTGTTGACAATGCATCGACTAATGATGCTATGGTGAAAGCTTTGAAAAGTGCACTCTCTAGTAAGGGCATGTTTCCTTTGGGTGGGGATTTATTTCATGTACGTTATAGTGCACATATCTTCAACCTAGTTCTATAAGATGAGCTAAAAATGAATGGAGACATACTTACTAAAATCCGTGAGAGTGTGAAATATGTGAGAAAGTCAACAAGTGCAAAGCAAAAATTTCAGAATGCAATTAACCAAGATAAATGGAAGGAAAGGTGTGTGTCAATATGTTTCTACTAGGTGGAATTCCACATATTTGATGCTTGAACATGCTTTGGAGTTGAAAGAAGCGTTTATTTGTTTGGAGCAAATTGATAGGAATTACAAGTTTAATCCATCAAATGAGGAGTGGGAAAAATGACTATTATTTGTCCTTGTTTAAAAAAAAATTATGGTGCAACAACATGTTTTTCAGGAACACAATATCCAACTGCTAATTTCTTTTCTGAAATTTGTGACATTCAAATGAAGTTGAATGAGTGAGAAAGAGGTGAGCATGACTTTCTTCGTTTGATGGCCGGTCCAATGAAGATAAAATTCAGCAAGTATTGGGAAGAATGTAGTTTGGTATTGATTGTTGCTGTTGTTTTTGATCCAAGGTTTAAGATGGCATTGGTTGAGTATTATTATGATGAAATCTATGCTGTTGATGGTCAAAAGTATATGAGGAGAGTTCGGGCAGCGATAGTTGACCTTTATGCAGAGTATTCCAATGATTCCATTGGCATGAAGTCATCTACTATCCTTGGTGACAGAAATTATAGCAGTAGCATGCAACCTTCTTGTGGTATTACTCAAGTTGACAATTTAAGTGGGTTTGACAAGTAGTATCCGAATGTACGGTCTGGTAATGTCTTAAACTCACAAATGTAAGAACTAGATATTTGGATGAACCAATATTTCCTAGAAAGAATGATTTTAACATACTAGATTGGTAGAAAATCAATATTCCAAAGCTTCCAACTCTTGGAAGGATGGCTTGAAACATTTTGGTTGTACAAGCATCTATTGTTGCATCAGAGGCTTCATTCAGTACTGGTGATAGGATAATTGATGAGGAATGTGCTTCCTTGATGCCCGAGATTGTAGAGGCTTTGGTGACTTCACAAAATTGAATAGAATCTCAAAAGAAACAAAGTAGTTTCTTTTTCAATTAATTATTTTATCTCTTTATTATACATATCTATAGTTGATTTCGTTGGATGTTTGTGTATTAGATGTTGCAGAATCTATAGTTGAAGAAGGTGGATTTTAGCAATGCAAGATTGGATTGGAATAGTTTTTTGTTCTTTTGAAAAAACAGGTTCAAAAACATTAATTTGAATATGTTTTCTATTTTTTTTATTCTTTGTAGAAGGATGTGTATTAATGCATATATTTCCTTTGCAGGCTCCTTTCCCATAGATGGATGTTTCGAATGAAGATGAATATCATATTAGTGGTTGATTTTTTATTATTATTTTTTTGGTGATGGATTTTGTTGAACTTGTAAGGATGACAGGCTACCTTCCTCATGGATGCAATTTTTAGTGGCTGGCTTTTTTTTTTTTTTTGGGTGATGGATGTTGTTAAACTTATTAGGATGGCAGGTTACTTTCCTCATGGATGGATATGACATTATATTGGTGTTGGCATTTTATCTTTCCTTTTTTTGAGGTGAAATTAGTGGAGCTTGGAAGAATTATGATCTTACATAGTGTTTTGATAGTTGTGCTATTTTTCTATTGTTGATGACAGGTTAAAATTATGATGTTCATAGGCTGATTGCTATTATGTCACTCATTTTGTTCTTTTTGGTTTTTTCCTAGTGAATGAACTTTATGCTGAACCTAATTTCTAAATGGTCAGCATGATTCTATCTGTTTTGCTGTTCTGGTTTTCTATGTTTTGGCCTACCTTGCCTATTTCTTTGGGTTTTTGGACTTTAGTGTCCATTTGTTGGCCTATAGTTTGGCTTGTAATTATCTTGTAATCTCTTACAATTCTTTTATATATCAATGGAATTACTTTCCAAAAAAAAAAAAAGAGTTTCAGGTTTGCCAAAAAAACAGTTTCATATTTTGCACATACTTGATATTCGGATCGAATCGGATTTCGGATATCGGATCATAATCGAATTCGAATAGACTTTATGAAGATGTCGGATTCGAATTCATATCCATTCAAATTCTTAACAAATCGAATTCAGATTCACCAAAATCTGCTTCGAATCCGATCCGCTTACAGGCCGTAGATCAGGAGTCCAGGACTTCGGGCAGTAACCGTCCTAATGACGACAATCACCATGGGCATGGCGGTAATAACAGCCCACGTGGCCGTGGACGGGTATCTCACTCGCCTGGACAGGGGCCATGCAAGATATTCTAAGCAGAGTAGTAGCACCGACACTCTGGCGGCTAGCACTTCAACCGTTAAAACGAGCGCCAACAGAAGGACAGGAGAAGCCAAAAAAAGCGAAGGCGAAGTGAACCTGATCCTGCCAGCTCCAACACAGCAAGTCCAAGCAATAGGCCGAAGCCCTCTTTTTCGGACCCTCTTCTGATTCCCTCCCATTTAGCCCAGCAACAGCAAGTTCAGCAACCACAACAGTCGCAGCAGCAATTGAAAGAGAAAAAAGAGATGAGTATTCACTCCGCTGACCTACACTCGATCACAGTGACTCCCGTACCTTGTGCAGCAAGGATACTTGGCACTGTTACCACCAAAGCCAGAGTGGTATCTCACTAATGGCTCGGGCCCCCCCGAAAGGAAGCCTTCTTCGCCTTCCACCTAAGATAGCCCAAGAAGCATAAGTGGGCCAGGTGTTGGCGCGCTAATGAATCTTTTCTCCTTTCTGGTTGCAGTAAGGTAAGTCTCTTTGTTTAGGGTTTGTAAAAGTATGGAAACTCTATCTTAGATCCGGCAATGCCTGTAGGAAGTAAAGGCTGAAGCGTGACTTGATTAATCAAAAAAGGACGAGCGTATAGCCGAGGGTACGAGCGGCTTCTCGAGCATCACGGATACGAGCAACAGTACTTAATCGATCAAGTAGGACATGGACTTGCATTCCAACAAGTCTTCACTTTTAACCCATAAAAATTCCTTATCGGTGAATAGTTGCCAGGCCAGTTTCATGAGCACGGATAAGAGAGACAACAAAACCATAGAAAAAGGAGTCAGTCTGGCGCTTAAGTCTGATTGAACATTGACTCAAACTCAATGGAAACGCGGTCGAGTCAAATAGGCTTCAGTTCAGTGCCCGCTCAATGCGCCTTAGTTGTGCCTGCTCCCGCTTCTTCTGGAAGAAAACAAGGGCTCCATATGGTGCCTTGGAGGCTGGAATATAAATAGGCCTCAATGAGTTCCTGAAATTCTTTCCTGAGAACTTCTCAAGCAGCCCGTAACTCATTTTATTTATCTAAAACAAAAACCCTTTTGATTCAAGTACCACATCTACAAATTCACACTCTACCTGATCATAAGTATTTTTTAGATCCAACTTATATGCTACACCTGCCATTCCGGATCTCCTTCTCTCTTCCACATATTCATTCACAATCAAAGCACTATCTAAAATCGATATCCCCTAAAGAAAAAGTACTTTGATGTTTTGAGAGCAACAAGCTTAGAACCACTTTCAACCTATTGGAAAGGATCTTAGCCAAAAATTTGTATAAACTTACATTTTTTTTTTTATCATTAACATCAATTTCATTAATCATCAAAAGATAATACAAAAACAGAGACTCACAGATTTGTATAAACTTATATTGTAACACCCCGAACCAAAATTTCATAAGAAATATTAAATTTAGAGGCTAATTAAAATTTTATTGGATAATTCACTTAGAAAGTCTACCTAGGCAATACACAGGATCATTAAGGCTTAATGGACTGGGTTTAAAAAGCTTAAGTAGGCCAAAAGTATAATTGGGCTGTTATTGGGCTTAAGTGTGGTATCTTAAGGTCCAAGGTATTAATAAATAACTTTAAGGAATTTAATAAAGAAATAATTAACAATTAATAGAACTTTAATTTAAGTGAAATTCGTGTGAAATAATAGAGCTAAAATTACAACTAAGTCCTAGTCAACTAAGGAACCCTAATTAGACCTAAAAACTTAGGATATTAATATATATGTATATATATATGTAGGGTTTCTAAACATGATAATACACTAAAATTAGTGGAGACCATAGGGAGTATAGTTTTGGTACTCCAGAAACCCTAGGAAGAAGAAGAAGAGAAAAGGCTAGGATCAAGTGCTAGAAACTCAGAAAACTCAGATAATCAAGACTTCAAGAGGTAAGTACACTTTCCTTGTTTCTAATCCATACAAATCTACTCAATCATGCTTGGTGTGATGTTTGATGTATCTATAGGAGTGTGAGCATGTTTCCTTATTGATGTGATGTGAATATATGAAGATCCCTGGTGAATATCTACAGAATGTGTTAATACCTATGATTAGGGTGGTTAGGGTATGATTTGGGGTGGATGATGTGATCCTATGATTATACAATGATCTAATGATATTTCATGCATTGGTTTTGTGTGTTTACATGTTCTCATGCATTGCATATAGGCTGGACTTAAGAAGGGATAAGAAATCATTGAGAAAAGTGATGAGTTTCTGGAAATTGTTTGTATCGACGTTGAACGACCAGTGCCTACCAAGGGTCATTGGTGGACAGACCCATCTACTGATGGACCCGTCGAAGAAAACCCTGTTCTCAGGTTTTGCAGCCGACAGGTGAGACGATAGACCGACCAGCCCACCGACCACATATTAACTATGTTTTTATGTGAGATTTGTTTCACACCTGACCCATAGGGTTGGCTGCAAGTGGAGTTGACTTTTTTGCCCCAGTTTTGCCTTGGTCGATGGACCGACCAGTCCACCAAGGACTTGCCAATCAACTGTTGAATTCGGGTATTTTATTTATTTAATTTACTCAAGTGCCTATGATGGTTGTTGCCTGACTTGGGTTAGTTGTGTAGACCTGTTTGACTCATGTTGGTATTTAACATGGAGAGTTTGCATTAATATAAATTGGTTTGATTTATATTGGGAGATATGTAGGTTAGGTTCATCTCTGGTTTGGACAATTTTGTGTGATCATCATTGGGGTAGAAGACATGCACACTATAGTGGACTAGTCTTGAGATAGCCTGGCTATAGGGGTGGTGTTCTTGGGTTAATAATGTTGTATAAGACATGCACACTATAGTAGACTAGTCTTGAGATGGCCTGGCCATAGGGGTGGTGTTCTTGGGTTAGTATTGGTGTACAAGGCATGCACACTATGGTGGACTGGTCTTGAGATGGTCTGGCCATAGGGGTGATGAGGGGTTTCAATGAGCCGACCTAACTCGGCTCAGGCGTGAGCTCTATAATTAGGCTCACGAGCCAAGCCTAAGCCCGAAAAAAAGCTCATTATCTTAGCAAGCTTGAGCCGAGATTGGGTAGGCTCGGCTCGGTTTGTACATGAGATTATATGTTCATATTCCTATATATTATATTATGTATTAATATTAAACACACATGTTAACATATTATATTGCATATAATAATAATTACTAACTATAATATTAATGCATTTGTACTAATCTAAGCTTTTTTACGAATCAAATTTTTTAGAAGTTGAACTTCTTGTGAGCCGAGCTTTTACGAGCCTGAGCCGAGCTGGGCAAAGCACGGCTCGGCTCGGCTCGTTTACAGCCCTAGGGGTGATGTCCATGGGTTAAAATACTGTAGGTCTATCTCTGGTTTGGACAATGGTGTGTGATCATCATTGGGTTTAATCTCTGTTTTGGACAATGTTGTGTGATCATCATTGAGGTATAAGACATGCACATTATAGTGGACTGGTCTTGAGATGGCCTGGCTATAAAGATGGTGTTCTTGGGTTAATAATGTTGTACAAAAGATACACTCTATAGTAGACTAGTCTTGAGATGACCTAGCCATAGGAGTGGTGTTCTTGGGTTAGTATTGGTGTACAAGGCATGCGCACTATGGAGAACTGATCTTGAGATAGGGGTGAAGTCCTTGGGATAAAATACTACCCTGCATTGTGTGTGCGTGTAGACACAGGAAGCCATGGTAGTGGAGAGTATCTACTCTTGGTCTTGGATCCTTGGGTTAAGGTTGTGAAATAGATTGGGCAATTGAGTCTCATGGGTTCAAAGCCCCTAGAGTCATGGTGTACACATGGAACACCGGAGATAGTCTCATCCAATTGGCGGCTGTAAAATGGATGCACGAGACGTGATTCCTCGCCTTATAATGGAAGGATCAAAGGATTGGCTACTGGTGGGTATCTGTAAGCCCAGTAGAATGGAATGCCAGATTTCTCGAGATCTAATTCAGGTAGGTTATGATTCAACGGAGATGCAAAAGACGATAGATGATTTGAGGGCCGAGGATGAGGCTGTGGCTTCGGATAATAATTATTGGTCTTTATTTGGTACTGAGGAGGGTCAGAAGGGTATTCACTTCTCAGGGTTCTTGCCGGACACAGATTTGGTAGATGGTCATATTGTTTCTCCTAAGAAGGTAATTGATTTTTTACAGGTTAACGATATATCAGTCCAATTTTGGGTCTTTAATCTCTTAAATCCTTTCCTTCAGCCGCCTCCTAAGTTTCTGTTCTTTCATTGCCCTTATTTTCATTTGGCTATTAATGGGTGGCCAAAGAGAGGTATGTCTTTAAATTCTTGCTTTGTTAACATCTCCTTAAATTCCTGTTTATCCTTAAATAACTTCGTTTCAGGTTTCATAGGTTTTAACTTCATTGCCGAAACTTCAAGCCTTAGGTCCAAGCAGACAAATGTACCAACTAAGAATGTGATTCAGAATGGGATTCTTGCTGATTTACGGTGTGGGGATGGTACAATACAGATGGGTTCGGTTGGACATATGGGGGCAAGGAAGGAAAGTTCCCTCCCGGATGACTGGGTAGGTGTTGAAGACATCGCTAACCTTTTTAGGTTGGAAGCCATAGGCAAGGATGGGGCAAATGTTTGCATGTCTGAAGCGGTGGGCAGATTTAGGAGAGGTCATGAGGATGTTCCCAAAGGAATCTCACCGATGGTGAGGGAGCTTCGGAAGTTAGAATGGAATCTTAAGTATCAAAGGAGAGTTCCTAAAGTTGGTACTAGGGGGAGTTCGGCTCAGGTTGAATAATGAGGATTATTAGTTGGAATATCAGAGGTTTGGGGGGAGATGATAAGAAAAGAGCAGTTAAAGAGTTGTGTAGAAAATTTAAACCGTGGATTGTGGTAATTCAAGAGACTAAAAAACAATCAATTGGGAGAACGCTGATGTGTAAAATTTGGAGCACGCAGAATAAGAAATGAATTTTTCTCCCGGCCGTGGGTGCTTCAGGTGGGATTCTTGTTATGTGGGATATTGATAAAATTGAGGGTGGAGAGATGACATTTGGTTCCTATTGTCTGTCGGTGATTTTCAAAAACTTGGATGATGGTTTTCAATGGAAGCTTTCGAGGGTCTACGGTCCTAATGGGTATAGAGATAGGGAGGCTTTTTGGGTGGAGATTCGTGATCTGGCTCATAATAATTCGCATCCTTGGTGCTTGATTGGGGATTTTAATGTGGTTAGATCTGTGGAGGAGCGTAATAAAGTGTGTAGGACCTCTAGAAGTACGAGGAATTTTTCTGCATTAATTCAGGATCTTGCTTTGGTGGATTATCCTCTTTTAGGAGGCTGGTTTACTTGGTCTAACATTCAGGAGAACGCTCTCTGCTGCAGATTGGATAGATGCTCAGCTTCGGTTGATTGGGATGCTCATTTCCCTCTTTTGTTGGTTGATTGGGATGCTCATTTCCTTTATCTTAGAAAATCTTGGCCAGACCAGTCTCTGATCACTAGCCTATACTATTATCGATGGAGGTGATACATCAGGGCCTGTCCCCTTTCCGGTTTAAGAGCATGTGGCTCGCCCATAGCAATTTCCTAGAAGAGGTGAAGAATTGGTGGGGGAAAGGAATAGGGAAGAGAATAATTTTGCAGGTTTTTCTTTTATGAGATCTCTTAAATTTCTTAAATCTAAGATCAAAGTGTGGAATAGGGAGTGTTTTGGGGACATCTCTTTGAGAAAGAAAATTATCTTGGATGTTATTGAAGACCTTGATTTGGTGGAGCAACAAAGGGGTCTTTCTGTGGGAGAAATGGATAGTAGAAGCAATAAGAAGATTGAGCTGAATGATATTCTTAGACAGGAGAAGATTAATTAGAGACAAAAATCGAGGGTTGTTTGGCTTATAGAAGGGGATGGGAATACCAGATTCTTTCATAAGTTGGCCATTGACATAGCGAAATCGAATGCTATCTCTAAACATGCGGTGGATGGGGAGACTATTGAGGAGGTGGAAGGTATTACAGAAGCTATGATGGATTTTTATGGAAAACTCTTTACTTCATAACAGGATTTGGTTTTTAATCTTAGGAATGTTCCGGGGGCTGTTCCATGATAAGATGTTATGGCTGGAGAGAAGTTTCGAGATCTAGAAGGTTAGAAAGACCATTATGGGTATGGAGAGAGATAAGGCACCAGGTCCAAATGGGTTTACTATGGCTTTTCCCAGGATTGCTGGGAGGTGACTAAAATAGATCTTATGGGGGTTTTTAAGGAGTTTTTTTCAGAATGGAGTGATTAATAAGATTACCAATGAAACTTTCCTGGTGCTGATTGCCAAGAAGACAAGGGCCAACGAACTTAAGGATTTTAGGCCTATCAGTCTGATCATTAGCCTTTATAAGATTATTGCGAAGGTTTTGGCTGAGAGACTTAAAGAGGTGATTGGGGATGTAATCTCTCCGAATCAATCGGCTTTTATTGCAGGAAGACATATTCTGGATAGCGTTCTGGTGGCTAATGAGGTGGTGGAGGAAAGAGAGAGGAGTGGCAATCCAAGTCTGCTATGTAAATTGGATTGGGAGAAGGCATATTACAAGGTGATCCTCTCTCTCCTTTCCTTTTTACATTACCGGGAGATGTGTTAAGTAGTTTCCTTTCCTTGGCTAAAAATATGGGTCTTATCAGTGGTTTCTTGGTTGGTGTTAATAGGGTTTCGGTTTCCCATCTTCAATATGCCAATGATACCATTTTGTTTTTTGAGGCTAATGAGGAGCAGGCGTATTGGATTAAGGCTATTCTAAGGTGTTTTGAGATGGTTTCTGGTCTTAAGGTTAACATGGATAGATCCACCATCTCTAGGTTTCATTTAGAGCATAACCGAATCCAGCAGTTTGCAGATATTTTGGGTTAACGGGTTACTCAGCTCCCTATTAGATACCTAGGTCTTCCGTTAGGGGATAATGCCAAGTCCTTTTCCTTTTGGTCTCCGATTGTTGAGAGAGTTGATAAGAGATTGGCCACTTGGAAAAGGAATTATCTATCTATAGGGGGTAGAGTTACGATGATTAAATCAGTTTTGGCTAGTCTCCCAACCTTCAACTTATCTTTGTTTCGAGCGCCGAGTAGAGTGGTTAAGGTTTTGGAGAAGGCACAAAGGGATTTTCTGTGGGAGGGAGGGGATAAGAAGAAGGAACATCTGGTTAATTGGAGATTGGTGTGTAAGAGTAAAGAAGCAGATGGTCTTAATCTGGGTAATATTCAACGTCGGAATTCAGCTCTTCTTGGAAAATGGCTTTGGTGATTCGATAATGACACAGAAGCTCTTTGGTACAAGATTATCGTAAGTAAATTTGGGATAGGCTAGAATTTCTAGGATATTAATCAATCTGCTAGAATTTACTCACAGTCCTTGGAAAGCCATTTCTGCTTTAGCTCCTTCCTTTTATTCTATTAATCATCTTGGTTTAGGGTTGGGCTCTTCAATCAGGTTTTGGCATGATCTATGGTGGGGAGAGTCTATTCTCAAAATTAGATTCCATAGATTATTTATGGTGGTACAACAACGGGATGCTATGGTTTCTGATATTTTATCTTGGTCTACCACAGGTTTAGTCTAGACCTCCCTTTTCGTAGAGCTCTCAGATCTGTTGAGTTGGAGGAATTGTCGGATCTTTTTGAGTTACTCAAATTTTGCTTCATCGATACAAAATGTCAGGATTATCGGGTGTGGCCTTTTGAGTCTAGTGGTGTTTTCTCAGCTAGATCATTCTTTTCCTTTCTTGATCGGGAGGAGAATCTAAACCCTCCTCCTTCAATGTCTCCAAATTCTAGAAGGCCAAAGTCCCCCCTAGAGTTAGATTATTCGTTTGGAATGCCCTGCTATATCGTATTAATACCTGTGATATGCTTCAAAGGAGGAGATGCAATATGGCCATCTCTCCACATATTTGTTTCATGTGCAGGAACCAAGGGGAGACAGTGGATCACCTCTTTCTCCATCGCTCAGTGGCAAGAGGGATCTGGATACATTTTTTGCAGATGATGGGAGTGGACTGGGTCCTACCGGAACATATTGTAGAGCTGTATGATCATTGACGTTTCCAAGGATTGGGGTCAAGAGGCAAGGTTTTCTGTGATGCATTCTTCTTCTCGGTCCTGCGGAATATTTGGTGCGAACGGAATAAGCGAGTGTTTGAGAATATTCAGCGCTCCTTATCGTGGATTATTGATTCTATTTTGGGTAATCTGGCTAGCTGGATGTCCATAAGGCAGGAATTTAGGAGAATTTCTTTGGATTGTTAGAAGCTGCTATGAGCTGATTAGTTCATTGGTAAGCTGTCCAAAGAATATTGAGAGATGGAAGATGCCGTCTAGGGGTTTCATCAAGGTCAATTTTGACAATTCCTCTATGGGTAACGCTGGTAGATCGGAGATTGGAGGGTTTTTCAGGAATTCGGAGGGGGCAATTTTACATGTATTTTCTGGTCCGATTGGTAATACGGACTCCATTACGGCGAAATTGAGAGCCGTGATTGCTGCATTGACTGAAGCTAGAAAAATGAATTTCGAGCCTTTACAAGTTGAAGGTGATTTTTTCTTTTTTGATAACGAAATTATATAAATAAGGAAGAATGTACAAACAGTAAAGGATGAGGCCAGCAGCTTCCATAAGATAGGGAACTATTGCACCTCAAAAAGAACAAAAAGACTAAAAATAGCCCACATTACTCATCAACATACATCACTTCTACTCATCCCACCCACATATCAAAATTACATCCCAGCAATAGTACTCCAATTTCTGAAAAAGTCCACTGTCGAAAAATCTTTGAACTCAGGAAGAATGGTGAGGTAAGCTTCCTTTAGAGATATGCCCATTGGATTCGCCATGCGCGCTATCTTCAGATCTTTGGGCTCGTAGAGGTGTGGAAAGAGTAGATTTTGGAGCCGGCATGCCCCGGGGGGAAGAGATTGAGATGACTGGTAGATAGTTTTGTATAGCTATATTTTCCTATTTTCCTTTTCCTCTTTTTTTCTGGTTTTGCTTTGTATTCTGTTTTCTCTGAATCACAGTTCGTGATTCTTCGTTTCTGTACATAATTTTGATGATTAATAAAATTGTTGTTAATGATCAAAAAAAAAATATATATATATTTGACATGGTAATTTCCTAGGGGATCAACACTGCTTATACATCATATTCATACGCATCATGTATTTTATTCATATAATTTTCATATTTATTATATTTTATTCATTCATGACATTACATTATTCTTGGATCATGTGGTGTTTGTACATCTATTATGATACATGTGGAGTGTTTGCAAGATGATAACCCTATTGTTTGTTGTGTGTTTGGGTGGTCTTGTCTGCATGGTCATAAGGTATTTGTACCTATTGACTTTTGCAAGCCCATGCATTTTATGAGAAATATTTCAAGAAAGCAGCATTAGGGTTATTCTGATGGTAGCATAAGTTCGGGAGGATGCTTGGACTCAAGCTGGATTTTTATCAAGGTTTACGATGTCAATGTCGCCAGGTATGTCGCCAGCTGACTTCGGCGACATGGTGAAAACAGGGGAAAATGTCGGGGAAATGTAGGGAAACCATGGGTTTTTGATGGATTTTTGGCCCCAAACTTTAAACATGTCTAATTAAAACCTAAATGCATCCAAAT
>JAUPMG010280273.1:0-14573 GCA_031762675.1 Pachysandra terminalis | reverse complement strand
TATATCTGGTTACAGACGCTCAAAGAATATGTCACAACATTGAAGAACACTGGGAATGTCTAGGAAATACCTATGACATTTACAATCTCCCCCTTTGTCAATTTGTGACAAAAACACCTAACCTAGTACAACACACATACTAGACCTCTATGAACTGAACACAAAAGATAAGCAATAATTACAATTCAATCCATAGGGCAAAAACTGAGATACAATGGACTCAAGAAAATACAACTCTCTATACTCCCCCTCAGTGTTGGCAACAACTCACCCATACTTGGACATACCTACAAAAAAAATTAGAGCAATACCTGCAAGCAAATATGTACCATGAGTGGGGTACCTAAATGTCCCCCTTTTTGTCAGATATAGACAAAGAGATGTAAAAGATTTGGGGGAAAATCCCAAAATGTTTGCTAACTTGGTCCACTTCAACCCAAAGGATGAACTCAAACCAAGGCAAACACAAGGTGTTTGCTAGCTTGGTGCACTCCAATCCCAAGGGATGAACTCGAACCAAGGCAAACACAAAATTATGTATACTCACTACAAGAGACTTTTAAGGTCATTGTATACATAATGTGAGGTGTAGAGGTTGGTTCCAAGAATAGACAAGAAAACCATAACAATCTCTAAGAACCTCAGGACATGCATCAAAAGATACGCAGTAAAGCACATGATGTAGGATCCAAACACAAGACATAACAAGATATAACTGTAGCTAATCATGCATTGGTTTGTGAAACCCCATTAGGCATCCTAAGCCCCAGTCCCAATGGGGGAGAATGTAATTCGGAAAAGATGAGCAAGATGGAATGTCTATGCACTGTGTGAGTCTAAGCAAGGTATAACTATAAGCACAAGACTCACACAACCCGGAACAGGCATGTAGAAAGTATAACTATACGCCACGGCATGCAAGTTCTGAATGCGTACACACATATATACCATCTAATCCAAATCGCCAAGCAAAGATATTACAAAGAGATAAGCATGTAGAACATGGTACAATTTGTGCAAATATGTATAGGCAAAGCAAGAATATGACTATAAATGCAGTCAATGCCTATACATGCCAAGGATAGACCCCAAAAGGATAAGAGAGAAGCATAGGTCCATCCAAGGCAATGTGTATCCATGAGAAATAAATGAGCAAAAAACCAACAGGTCTACACATGCATACCCCAAGAGAAATCACTAGATAGAATATGTAAGAAATAAACACCACTAGTGAATAAACGTCAACAATTGTTAAGACTTCCAACTAGGAAAAATGGAAAATACAATATAAATTGTGTACAAGAGGGAATGAAAACATTAAATCGAAGCTCAAAAAGACATGAGAGAGTCTAGACAAGTATATGTCATCTACTCGTTATCACTCAAGGATGGAGTAGAAGGGATGTCCATTCCGTAGCTCCTACAACCCATTGAAAGATTAGACAACATCCTTTGAGTCTGGCAAATCGATCTCCGCATCTGGGTCTATTCACGCCGCATCCCACCAACCTCCGAAGCAATAGACTCCATCAGTGTGCGGTTGGAGAGACGAGACACAGGGCGCTAGCCATGAACTAGGGTACTAAGAGATCACTCCATCGGCTCATCGCCTTCCTCTTAAGAATCCTCTGCAGCATCTTCAGGGTCTATCTGAAATGATCTCGACTGAAGGTACATCATAGAAAGACTGGCCTTCAAAAAAGGTACAAGAAGAGCATCATGAGGGACTATCATTCCTGCGGCCTTACCTAACTCAATAATCAGAGAGCCAAACGGACACGCACCATGACGTGGGGAAGATGAATACAAAATGATAGTCCTGCAGATGACATAAGGAAGACAAACACGGACGCCGATCACAACATGATAGTTTCCCTTCATGATAAATTTTAAAATCGGATAGATATAATTACATGTATGGAAGCCGGTCACAACATGATAGTTTCCCACAAGTTTTTTTTTTTTTGGCTACTGCCCAAGTGTCACATCCCAAACCTAAAGAGATCCATGGGATACCCAAAAGGTTTTGTATGTAACTCTCACCCCAACATAATGGAGTGGAAAGCACTATAGAAACATAAGCGGAAGTGATAATATAATGATTCTAATAAATATTTAAATAAAAGTTAAAATCTGTTCTGATTAACTAAACTGAAAATAAACTACAATCTAAATACAAAATCCTTATAATCTAACTTCTATCTTTAAGTTCCATTTTATTCCTGTAGCTCTCCCTTTGATCCCTTTAATAGCAATCATCCTTTAACCTGAAAAATACGTCATAAAACATATATAAGTTGAACCCTCGAATGACTAGACCTTCAAAACAAGGTATTTAATCATATCCCAATACCAATAGAAAATATATATAATAATAATGATATTGATAAAATTTGGAAAATATGTGAATATGATGATAAATCTGAAAAACATATATGATGATAATGATATGTGGATGGGAACCAATTAATGACTATTCTCTCACCAAATCTCATTTGGTTTGTATCCTACGGATATCACGGTCATATTTAAATGTCTAAAATGCTTAAATCTATATGATTAATTATATCAAGTGCATCATACACAAGATAACAACAATAATATCAATAATCACATGTAGTGCATATGCATGTTGTTTGGTATTCGAATAATGTATGTCCCACACTAGATCTAATCTCATATCCAAGAATGTCCCACCAATGTGAATTCATTCCCCAAAATATGGCAATGTGATAAATGGATTATTCTATGTGCGCATCATAGTTCTAAGAGACTTCAACCTGGAGGGCACAATTCTCTCACCTTATTTTCAATCAAGGGAACATATCCAAGGTTTCACTAATGTGAACTATCCTCAGTGAGCCATACATCATCCGAATACTAACAGAAGCGACTCTTATGATTCGGAATATTTGGAGTGCACCCCCTCACCTATCATCTTAAAACAAGTCTCTTGGGATACTCCCTCACCTTGGGTGGCTTAATCACAAAGGACAAGCAATTGGCCAAAGCCATATCACGAGTCGTGATAGTATCCTTTATTGGTCAGGTACAAAGTACTCCAATAATAGGATATCAGGGAAGCTATCACAGCTTTGTAGTTAATATGCAACTCATTATTTCAGATCCTTTATTAATGCAGTGCACACATAATGATTACACAAACGTATATATTCAAAACAGCACAAACATGAGCACATTCTCAAAATGCACATAGTTTAGTATAGAGTTCAATACACAAGTAGGCATGATGAAAGTGTCATAATCAGCACAATTAAGTTAAATAAGTCTTATTCAAATAAGATATGAAGTATTCACAAAATCAATGGTCCTTTATGCTAATTAATCCTTTAATGTCATCAAAACACATATACGATTATAATATGATAATAACAGCTTTATAATTCAAATAAAATATCTGAGCATATATATAATATGCAAACAAAACTAGAGGAAGTGATGTGGAGGTATTTCTTTATGTATCTTAAAATCTCATATTGTTGTAGGAAGTTCTAACGTGTCAAATCTTTGGTCTAAGGGGTCATATTTTAATATAGGTATTCCTGGTATCTAAAAACATGGTAGATTATCTATAAATAACATTGTACAGGGTCCAAACTCTGAAATTTCAAAAAGGTCATCATGTGGGATTTCGGTTGGTCGTCGATCAGCCGAAATGTGTGAAGTGTGTCTCAATTCAAAAATAATTCTACAAGGGTCTAGGGGAACTCTGATTGGGCCAAATATGTAAAAATAAGTATGGGTCAAATCTGGTTGGTTGGGTACATCGGTTAGCCAATGGTGGTCAGTTGCTTGACCAGACAGCAGGCCAAATCTATGTGATTTTGGTTGACTGTCGGTTAGCCAACGAGGCAACCAACAGGGTTCTGGGTTTTTCAATGTGACACAAGTTCAGTGGTTTTGTCATAACTTTCTACATACTCATTGGAATCACCTCAAACTTGTTTTGATGGGTACCTAACAAATAGAGGAATCTTAGAAAAATATAAAATATTTATCTAGGGTTCTTTAATCGATAAAATCAGATCTTTCTTTGATGTGGTGTTCTTCAATTTTTTGGTTTGTTGATCCTCTTCTAGTTCCAGATAGGGTTGTCAAAGAAATTTGTTTATTTCTAATCCTCTAATTAACTTCTTTTACTTATGTTTATAATGATTTCTAGTTATGTTAGGATTGTTAACTAAGGTTTGAAAGTTATCTAGACTCCTAGTTTGACTATAACTTGTGTTATTTATTAACTATTTATTAGCCACAAAATTGGATATAAATAATTATATTTTTAATTTTCTTGGGCCTTAAGGAACCACTTAAGCCCAATAGATTAGTACTAAGCCCATGCCTAGTCTAATTAAGCCTAACTTAAGTTATTAAACCTTGTTTGCCTAGGTTAAGCCCAATTGATTTAATTTAGCCCTAATTGTTATTTTTAACACATAACTCACTTATTTTAATTTAGACATCAAGTTATAATTATATTATTTATCTTATTAAAGGTTCTTTTCTAATCTTGTTTTTTAGGTTCTTACACCAAGCTGTTGATTGAGGGGGAGGCATGCCGCAAGGCTGCCAACCCTCTGTGCTTTTATTTTTGAGTTTCTGCCAAAGCTGCTGCAGGTCAGTGGCTAGATGATTAGGTTGCCAACGACCATAACAGCAGACCAGAGGTAAGGTCAGGGGCTTGCCGAAATTTTTGAAGTATGTCCGTTTACTTTGAAATTTTACGAACATGTTTAATATGCCTTTTTGAGATTGAATGTGGTGTTGGGATTGGATTTGATGAATATTTTGCATTATTGACCTATGGAGGAGGTTTTGGTTATGTCTGCCAACATGTGATATTTTGATCTGGGTTTTTATCGTATTAAAGCATATTATAATCATATTGTATTGAATTTATTACACGTGTTCACAGACACAAATTTTTTTCTTAGTTAATGTGCACAATTCAATATACACAGCATATGCCTATGGAGCATGATGACCTTTGTTTGGGTCTAATGCCTTGGCTTGACCCCATAATTCCATATTGCTTGAGTTCACGAGCATAATGAGTGTTATTATAATCTGGTAATTATAATATTGGTGAGGAATTCCCTTATGGATTGATTTTCATGTGTTGAGGGAGTCGTTATCCCAATAGACCAACTTTTATTCCTGTCTTGTTGGATGGATGACCGAGTGAAATTATGTTAGTAGATCGGCTAATGTATGATTCAAAAAGGAAGTTCTGGGTGATGCCTTGGGATTAGTCCCCATGATAAAAAAAATAATAAGGTCTGGGGATTGAGCCCATTAGGTCGCAGCCCCTAGAAACTATGATGTTCACATAGAATAACCCCTATTCTAGGGATGGTTTTCATCTTTTTTAGCCAAGGGTTTGATCGGGTGTGGAACTACACTAATCGAATGTCAAACAGCATGCATACGATATTCATATGATTGTACTTAGATCACATGTGGTGATTATATCTGTTTAGGTGCACAACATGCATTGCATTCGTTAATAATTGAACCAGCATATTGCATTGCACATCACATCATATTGCAATATATATCATTATATATATCATTATTTTCATATACTAACATTATGTTTTCTATATGGGAATACCAATGAAGAGTGACATTGTCCCTACTTCAGTCTTAAATATTGTTTTGATTTATTTACTTGGTAAGCTTAGTGTAGTTTACGCTTTCGAGCAACCATATTTTAGGATTTATAGATGAGGGACAGTAGGATTGTGATGACCAACACGGAGGACAAGCATATGATGAAGAGTTTAGTTATAATTAGGACATTGTTTGACGATTTCAATAGACTTTGTAGTAAGATTAATTAGCTTTATGTTTTTAATGATTTAGTATCATTAAGGTCAGATTTGAGTAGTTAGTAGGATTTTATTGGAGCATGAGACTAGGATTAGTTTATTTCTGTTGTTTTTACTGTTTTGATGTTTGATGTAATGGATTGATTTTAAGGATATTTATTTCCATACTTTATAATTATCTTAATGAATTTCAATGAGTTTGGCAATGTATTGACTACCACTCTCATGTGGAATGGGGTGAGAATTATATTTCAAATATTTAGGGTCTCCATTGAGCTCTCTAGGTTTGGGATGTGACAAAGTTGGTATCAGAACCTAAGTTTTATATTTTCAATCAATTTCAAAAGTTTTATGTGATGATTTTTAGAAGTTTTTGTGTGCTGATTTTCAAAAGTTTTCTTTGTGTTGGTTGCTTATTTCTAACACATGGTTGCTAACTTAAGTGTGAGCAGATTTATTTATTTTTACACAGACTTGCTAATCATTCTATTTTTAGAATGGCTATTAGAAGAAGAGGTAATGTGTGTGTTAGTTCAACTGAAGCTATTGATGACAATCAGGATCCACAACTTGCTGGAGTTTACCAAGCATAGGGAGAGATGGCCTCAATAATGCGACAATCGCAAGATCAATCTCAATCGATGCCACAACAATCTGATGCACAAAGGAATACTCGTAGCATTGAGAAGTTCAAGAAGCTTGGACCTAGTGTTTTCAAAGGAACAACCGACCCGATGGAATCACAAGCATGGATTAACTATTTGGAGCATATCTTCGAAGTGATGGAGGTCGAAGAACGAGAGACAATTCGATCTGTTGTATTCATGCTATAAGGTGAAGTGAGGATGTGGTGAAAATATGTCTTGGAGATAGTACAAATTCAAACTTGGACTGATTTCAATGTGAGATTATATTTAGAATACTTTCCTAAAACTCTTAGAAAGGAAAATGAGCTAGAATTCGTGAACCTGGAGCAAGGATCCATGACTGTACCGAAGTACGTAACAAAGTTCACGGAGTTATCTCAATTTTCCACGTATGCGGTTGATGAGAAAGAAAAGAAGGCGTTTAGGTTCGAGAGCAGACTAAGGCACAGCATCAAGAGCAGATTAATTGTTCGAGACTTCCCCAAATATCATGAAGTAGTTGATTGCACTTGTAAGGTAGAAAGAGATATACAAGAATTCCATAGTCTTCAAGACCTAAAGAAGGAAAGGAACAACGTTAGAGTTGGAAAATCTCAGAAAATACCACAATCAAGTAGACTACCAGAAAAGGCAAAGAACACAAGAACCAATGAACACTCAAAACTTTACAACAAACATGAAGTGTTATAACTATGGAAGAGTTGGACATCATAAAAAAGATTGTCAATTTCCAAGGAAACAACAACAAAATTCATTCTAAGGACATCAACAAAGTATACCAAAGCTTCATTACCAACAGAATCAGAAACCGGTATAGCAACAACAACAATCAAACGTGAACAAAATCGAAGTGCCACAGCAGCAACAACCTCAACAAGGAAAGATCTAGGTTTTGGAACAACGACAAGGCGAAGTGAGTGAAGGTATTGTTTGAATTCAACAAGAGTTTTAACAAAAGGGGTATATTCAAGGTAAGTATCCACAACTTTTCCAACTGGATAAGCGAATTTCGAGGATGAAATTTTCTTAAGGAGAGTAAATTGTAATAAACCAAACTAAAATAATACTATTAATGTGTAATTAATAAAAGAATAGAGAGTTTTTTAAAATTTTAGTAAATTAGCTATCATGTTTGACTTTGACTTGTTGTAATTGATGGGTTGTACTATAGGAAACTAAGTGCATCACACACAATCATAACTCTCATAAGTTATAATGTGTGGCTAGGATCTTGTAGAAACTTTTAATATAATTTAATCGATAAGATTCAATAGGAATTAATACTAGTTCTAATTTATTTAGGATTCAATAATTAAAAGATGATTAATGACTAGTTCAACTAAAACTAGGACACTTAATACAATGGTTAGGATTTCGTAGGAGATTCTAATCTAATCTAATGACTGGAAATTTATAAGAGAAATACTAATTCTAGTTAAGTTAGGATTTAGTAATAACTAGGAAACTAAATCTAAAGGTTAGAATTAAACAAATTGAATCTAAAGGCCGAGATTTAATAAGGAACTAGATCTAATTCTAATCTAATAAGGATTAAGTTAGGAATGAATGGATAATGATTCAACTAGGATTATGACACTTAAATTAATGGCTGAGATTAGGTAGGAACTTAATTTATCTAATCTAAGGGTAGAGAATTAAGACTAATCCAAAACAGATGAGAACTCCTAGATTAATACAAACTAAAAACAGAAAACTATATAAGACACTAGAGCTGGTTGTATGGACCATAATTCATAAGAGAGAGAGAGATAGAGGAAGAAGGTACAACAGTTCTACAACTTGGGGAAGCTAAGAGTTGCAGAAGATCAAGCTTGAAGAGGAAGAAGAAGGTGTTCTACGCAACACCAAGCAACAATCCGAGGTAAGTATTCAAGTAAAGCTTTATTTTCGATATAAACTAGGTACATGTCATATTCATTGAGTGTGACATAGCATACCTACTATAGTTCTCTTCTTCTACTCCTTCTTAGTGAAAACATGATAAGAGTATTAAAATTTTGGGTTTGACTATCATGCAATGATCAAGGTAAGTTAAGTATTTTATTTAAGATGTAAATAAGGGTATTCGGAAACCAATTTCATGATGTGTATTTTGAAAAATATATTGGTAAAAACAAGTTTAAAAATTTAAATTATGATGTTCTGGGCTTGTCCCGAGCGTCAGCAGGCTAAGCGGCAAGCCGCTTGGTGTGCCGACGGCTTCTGGGCTGAGTCGGCAACATAGCGACTTGCCACTAGGTATGTCGACACCCACAGATTAGTTTTTTGGGCTAGTGCCCAAGCTGTCGATTGAGAGGCGACATGCTGCAAGGCTGCCGACCCTCTGTGCATTTATTTTTGAGTTTCCTCCCAAGCTGCCGAAGGTCAATGGCAAACCGATTAGACTGCCGACAACACCAGCGGTAGACCAAAGGTAGGGTTAAGTAAGTCTTTTTGCTTTGAAATTTTACGAGCATGTTTAATATGCCTATTTGAGATTGAATGTGGTGTTGGAATTGGATTTTGATGAATATTTTGCATAATTGACCTATGGATGAGGTTTTGGCTATGTCTGCCAACATGTAATATTTTGATCTGGATTTTTATCATATAAAGCATGTTATAATAATATTCTATTGACTTTATTACACATGTTCACATACACAAATTTGTTGCTTAGTTAATGTGCATAATTCACTATGCACAGCATATGCCTATGGAGCATGATGACCTTGGTTTGGGTCGAATGCCTTGGCTTGACCCCATAATTCCATATTGTTGGAGTTTATGGACATAATGAGTGTTATTATAATCTTAAAATTATAATATTGGTGAGGAAATCCCGGATGGACTGATTTGCATGTGTTGAGAGAGTCGTTATCCCAATAGACCAATTTTTATTCCTGTCTTGTTGGACGGACGACCGAGTGAAATTCTGTTAATAGATCAGCTAATGTATGGCTCACAAAGTAAGTTATGGGTGATGCCTTGGGATTAGTCCCCGTGATAAAAAATAAGGTCTGGGGTTGAGCCCATTAGGTCGCAGCCCTTAGAAACTATGATGCGTACATAGAATAACCTCATATTCTAATCGTGTATTCGGGGGATGGTTTTCATCTTGTTTAGCCAGGGGTTTGATCGAGTACAGAACTACACTAATCAGATGCCAAACATCATGCATATAGCATTTATATGTTTGCACTTAGATCACATGTGGTGATTGTATCTGTTTAGGTGCACAGCATGCATTCCATTCGTTAATAATTGAACCAGCATATTGCATTGCACATCACATCATATTGCATTATACATCATTATTTATCATTATTTGCATATACTAACATTTTGTTTTGCCTATGGGAATACTAATGAAGAGTGGCATTGTCACTACTTCAGCCTTAAATATTGTTTTGATTTATTTACTTACTAAGCTAAGTGTAGCTTACGCTTTCGAGCAACCATATTTCAGGACTTATAGATGAGGGACAGCAGGACTGTGATGGCCAAGATGGAGGACAATCATATGATGAAGACTTTGGTTATAATTAGGACATTGTTTGACGATTTCAATAGACTTTGTAGTAGGATTAGTTAGCTTTATGTTTTTAATGATTTAGTATCATTAAGGTGAGATTTGAGTAGTTGGTAGGATTGATTGGAGCATGAGACTAGGATTAGTTTATTTCAGCTGTTTTTATTGTTTTGATGTTTAATGTAATGGATTGATTTTAAGGATATTTATTTCCAGATTTTATAATTATCTTAATGAATTTCAATGAGTTTGGCAATGTATTGACTACCACTCCCATGTGAAATGGGGCAAGAGTTTTAGTTCAAATCTTTAGAGACTCCATTGAGATCTCTAGGTTTGGAATGTGACAACCCCATATCCAAACACCAATGATAACGTCGATTCTTAACAGGATCCTAGGGATTCAACGGATGTTGTGGACAGTGAGAGTGAATTACGTACCGCCCAGTGGGAGTTTCCCAGTAGACATGGATTCTAGCAATCTCGTGCATAAAAGTAATTGTGGAAAGACTCATCGTTATCGTTTCACAATTTAGAGCGAGTCATTCTTGAATGTCACGCTCGATGATGATGAGCTGGTTCATACCATAAGGCATTATCATCACCTGCTTTACTGAAGTAGATGATTACATTGCAAGATGAAATGTCTTCCATGGAGAAGAACCAAGTTTGGGAACTTGTTAATCTTCCCCCTAAACGCAAGACCATTCGAAACAAGTGGATTCTAAAGGTCAAGCGAAAAGTAGATGGAAGTGTAGAGAGATACAATGCTCGTTTTGTGGCGAAAGGTGATACCTAGAGAGGGTATAAACTACAAAGAGACGTTCTCACATGTAGTGAGATTTGACTCCATTCGCCTCATTCTATCTATTATCGCATACCTTGATTTGGAACTCTACCAGATGGATGTCAAAACTGCTCAATGGAGAACTAGATGAGGAGACCTATGGATCAGCATGAGGGTTTCGTGGGCAAAGGTGATGAGCACAGAGTTTGCAGACTCAAATACTCCTTATACGACCTAAAACAATCATTCAAGTAGCGGTATCTTCGATTCTATCAAGTCATTATAGATTTTGTCTTCACGATGATCAAGGATGTGGATGTTAGACACTAGAGCTTTCTAATCTTGTCATTGTATGTTGATGACATTTTGATAGCGGGGACTGACAAGGAGATGATCGTTGCCACTAAAGAATTATTTTCCTTCAGTTTCAAGATGAAGGATATGGGTGACACAGATTACATGTTAGGTGTTAGGATTCATAGGAATTGCGCTAAGAGGCTTCTTTGTTTATCCCAAGAGATTTACGTAAAGAAGGTACTTGAGCATTTTAGAATGCACGATGCTAAACCCATTGACACTCCTGTCGAGAAGGGTGCTTCATTGCATCTTGATCTTTGTCCAGAGACAGAGGAAGAGAGAACAGATGGCTCGTGTTTCCTATGCTAGTGCTATAGGTGGTCTGATGTATGCTATGATGTATACAAGACCTGATATTAGTTTCTCAGTTGGCTTAGTTAGCCATTACCAGAGTAACTCAAGGCAGACCCATTAGAAGGCAGTGAAACCTATTCTTAGATACCTACATGGGACAATAGATTATATGCTTTGCTTCCAGGGAGCATATTTGCAGCTACAAAGCTACTACGATACGGACTGGACAGGTGATCTAGACGATCGTGAATTGATGCTAGGATACACATTCTAGCTAGGTAATAGGGCCATCTCTTGGAGTTGCAAGAAGCAAGTCTGCATCGCGTTGTCCACTATGAAGTCAGAGTACATAGTTTGTTGTATAGCCGTCTAGAAAACCGTATGGTTGAGGTGATTCTTACAGGATCTTGGAGTCTTCAAAGCTGGCATAGGGCCGATCGCCATCTATAGTGATAGCATGGCAGCATTAGCCGACGCCCCAAATACCATGGCAGGACAATGCACATCGACATTCACTATCATTACATTAAAGACAAAGTTGCGCATGGAGACATGTCCCTTTGCACATATCCCTACTCAGCAGATGACAGTTGATCCCATAACTAGACCTATAGCTAGAAAATCCTTCAAGGTTCGTATCAAAGAGATGGAATTACGTAGATTGTGACTTGTGTTAGGTGGTACAGTTTTTATTTACATTTGTTATGTAGACATCTCATATTATATTATATTCCATGTGTAGACACCCCAATTTGCACTGAGGTGCAATTTTCCTGTTTTTGCAGCTCTTTGAAGGCTTGGCTTGAGAATCAGCAACTCCAAATCAGCATCTGAATCTAATCTCTACCATGTACTCAAATCCTGAGAAATCCTTGAAAATCCTAAAGATTCTTGAAAATGACCAAAATACCCCTTGTAGACCCCACCTGATTCATTTCAGTCCTAAATCCATTTTTCAACCTCAAATTTGAATTTCGAAGCCAAAATGCTCTCCAATGAGTATAATCTTAGGCTAATTCGAAGTTCGTCGGAAAAATGACAATTGTGCCCCTAATCCGGTCTTTCGTGCCGAACAGTCAAATGTAAGGGTCGAAATATTCTTCCGACATCAAATTTGGATCCCTCATCGAAATACTTTCGAAACGACTGTAATTTTGTAAAACTCCAAGTTCGGGAGTCGAATGGTCATTTTTGGTATTTTAAAATTATAAAAAAAAAAAAAAGAACAAAAGAACAAAAAAAATAGAAATAAATAATGATAAAAAAATGTATTAGGGGAGAATTAAAATAATGAGAAGATTTTGCCACATGGAAAATCATAAAAAAATAAAAATAAATAATAAATAAATAAAAATAAGAAGTATAATAATAAAAAAATAGAAAGAAATAACAAAAAATAAAAAAAGGGAAGAAACAAAAAAAAAATAAATAAAAATAAAAAAATTTGGAGAGAACACTGGGTGCTCTCTCCCCCCCTCCTCTTTCTTTCCTTTTTCCCTCTTTCCTTCTTCTTTCTTTTCTTCTCTTTTTTCCTTTCCCTCCCTCTTTCCTTCTTCTTCTTCCTTCCTTCCTCCTTCCTTCTCTCTTTCCTTTTTTTTAGGACTTTCCTTCTCTCTCACCCTCTCCCTCCTCTTCTATTTAAGAAGGCAAGGGACGGAGAGGACGGGAAAAGAGGAAAAAGACAGCCAAAAAGCTCCCACAGACAAAAAGAAGTTCTTCCTCTTCCGGTTACGCCCTCTGCTGCACCCGCATACCTCTGCCATTCTCTCTTTTCCGGCGACGCCGTCTGCTGCTGTGCACACTGTAGTAGCAGCAGAGCATCCTCTTCCGCACTACCATCCGAATCCAATAGCAGCGGAATCACTAACGGCGCTCCAAACTCCGGCGAAGATCCCCCATCTCCCATTCGTTTTCCGACGACACCGTCCACAATGCCAGCAAATTCGCTCGCCCTCCCGCATGCCCAGTCCGCCGCACGCCCCTACTGCCTCCCCGTACGCCTCGGCTGCCACCACTGCACACCTCTGCTGCACCCACGGTAATCCCTCTCTTCCTCTCTTTCTCTCTCTCTCTCGTCCCTTCCCTCTCCTTCTCCATCTCTCTCTCTTCCGGCTGCAACCGCAGCCGCAATCTTCCCTCGTCTCTCTCTCTTCCGAAACCACCTCTCTCTCTCTCTCTCCCCACTCTCACTCCGTTTACACTCTCCCTCTCTCTTTCTTCTTCTCCTTCCTCTTCTTTCCCTTCCTTTCCCCTTCCTCTATATCCCTAATTCGTCATCTTCTCTGTAAACAAAAAAAAAAAAAAAAAAACTTTTCTTTACCAAGCCCACCCCAAAAAGAAGACAAAATAGCAAAACAAACCCCCAAAGACAAAACAAAAAACCAAAAACCCCCTGAACCTTGAACCAAATCAACCAAACCCACCCAAAGTTGACCAACCCAACCTGACCCAAACCAAACCTGAACCAGAACCACTCTCCATAAACCCAAACTCCTAAACCGAACCAGCCAAACCCAAACCAACCATCTAAACCCCCTTGAACCAAATCCACCCAAAGTTGACCAACCCAATCTAAACCCAAACCAATCATCTAAATCCTCTTGAACCAAACCCAACCAAACCAATCCAAATCAAACCAATCCAAACCAACCCAAACCCATCCAGAAAATCCCCAAACCAGAAACTTTGGATTTAAGGCCCTATTTGGGAAAAATTAGAAAAAGAAAGTGCTTAATCTTCATTTATTGTTGCCATCTTTTCAAGTCAAGATTCGCCAAGGAGCTCAAACTGAAGCAAATTGCCACCTAATAGCTGCTACAGGTAATTTTTATTTATTTTTTTTATCATTTTATGAATTTTATTTATTATTTTCTTTTTAAGTATTGAAAACAGTTCGTTTTTTACCTTTGCTTGTTTAAAGAATTTTAGAATAATCTGTAGTTATCAATTTTGAATAATATTTACTTCCTTAGAAATTAGGATTAGTAAACGGCTTATTAAAATTAGAATCATGAAATAAATGCCATTGTACGAATTTTAGTTAATTTCCAAACTCTGATAATCTGTTTTTACAGTTTTTAATAATATATGAGTTTTGATTTATTTAA
>JAUPMG010280254.1:0-18471 GCA_031762675.1 Pachysandra terminalis | reverse complement strand
TTTGATTTTCATTAGATAACACTAATTAATCTAACACTTGCTAGAACTTAGATTAATTTATACAACCGGATCTAACACATACGTAATGAATTAGGAGCAATTAGCCCAAACCACACCCGCAGATCGAGTCGGCACAATGTTTAGCGGCAAGTAAATCACAGAGAATATGATCGAAGAGCAAATTAAATGCTTGAATTGGTTCTCAGTAGCCACTGCATGTAGAAATGCTTCTGATGTCCCTGAGGCATAATTAGAGATCTGAACTTAATCTTTTTCTGTAACTTCATTTGAAGATACAGCACTAACCAGATGGATATCACAAAGAGAATTTTGCCAAGAGCAGTTTTCACAGAAGAAATTGAATTTGGAGTACATAAGAGAGTTTTTCTAAGAGCAATTTTCACTGAGGAAATTGAATTTAAAGTGCATCTTTAGGAGATACATTTTGTATTAGAATATTCTGAGCTTTTGTAATGCTACCCCTTCAATGCCCAGCCCCGTTGAGCTTTGTAGCTCAAACAATAGGAAAAAGAAGAAAGAAACAAAAAAAAAGCATATCTCCATGGTAAAACCAGTTGTCGAAGAGGGAATCAATAATAGCAGTGGACTGCTATTTTTAGATCTTCCTAGTGTACTTGTTTCCATACTTTTGATTTCCACTAATCAGTCAACAATCTAACCACATAAGGTTCTTAAGTTGTTACTGTGTCTGTTGATACCAGATCTCAGTCAGCAGCCTGTCCTCACCCACTGTCCTCCATGAAACATAATGCTTGTGATTATATGTATTATGTTTCTAATTCTATAAAGAAAAATCATCAGTACTATAAATACGTCATATAGCAAGAAAGTAAACATGTCTACTTTGTGACACTTGGGTATGTTTGGTATAGCTTTTAGAAGTTACTTTTTAACTTTAAAAGTCAAAAAGTCAAAAAATGAAGAAAAGTTAGTTTGGTAACATAAATAAAAGTAGCTTTCTAAAAGTTAAAAAGTCAAATTTTAACTTTTTATGAGAAGTTAAAAAAATAACTTATCAAAAATTGAAAAGTCATTTTCTTCTTTCTTTTTCTCTTTCTTTCTCTTTGACCCTCCCGACCAAGGTTTAAAGGATTGGTCCGGTCCAGTCGCAAGCCATGATAAAATAATTGTATCGTGAGCTTTGGACCGGAGCGGTACAACCGGTACCGGTCTGGACCAATCTGTACAACCAATCCAGTGACTAGTACAATCGGTCTGACGTTTTTTGTTTTATTTATAAATTGGACAGTCTAGACCGCTATCGATCTAGACCAATCCGGTATCGACCAGTCCTGATTGATACTGTTGATCCAACGACCGGTACCGTCGATTCGTTCGACCTGTGCAATTTTTTCTTTTTAATTTAAAATTTAAACAGCCGGTCCACTTTTTCTACTGGATCTGGACCGGATGATACTGCCGGTCCGGACCAGGACCGGCCGGAACCGGTCTGGTCCATATTGGCCAGGACCGGTCTGATCCCAAGCCACGATACAATAATTGTATCGCGAGGTTGTGGACCGGATAGGTCCTGGTCAGTCCCGATACGGACCAGGACCGGTCTGATCCCAAGCCACGATATAATAATTGTATCGTAAGGTTCTAGACCGAACCGGTACAACTAGTCTGGTGATCGGTACAATCAGTCCGATTTCTTTTTTAATTAATAAATTAACAGCATCTGGCAGACGTCGCACAAGTGCACTTGTGCATAGTTGTGGAACCACCACTAGATACCCACCTAGGAGACAGATTAATTCTGCCTCCACCTGATTGTCCTAAACATATGTTACGATGCCCATTATTTATGCCGAAAAATTTTAACCATTCAAAAGGCCGAAATAGATGGGACAATTAGGACAATTTTCTCACCAAGTTTTCTATTCAATTATCTTCCAAGTACAAAGACATTTGAAATTTGGTCCAAACAACCTATTTACATGCCACTTTTCCTGCCATATAATTGATAGTCAAACTTCATAAAATTTCTCTATTGGAACCTTAGGTTTCCATTGCAAAAATACCATAAAATTATCATTATTAAGATACATAACTAGGCACCTTTCTTCAGCATAAGAAAAATGAAGAGACGAACTATTGCCAAAGCGCAACACTTAAGCAGCAATTTTAAATTCCAGATATGGCATAAAAATCACAAGTATTCAGTCATTCATGTAGCATTAAGGACAAAAGAATACTAACCATTCATAGCCAAAAGAAAAACATAAAAGCAATAATAACCAAGAATTGTGGGTGCTTCTCCATCACTCCATGTCCTACCACATGCCACTCTAATGAATAAGTAAGAGTAGCTTGGTCCAAATGCCATGATCACAAAACCTACAAGAAACAGTTATAAGAACAAAATAAAAGGTACACAATTTGTTGAGATGTTAGCAAACAATATAACTAAGGAGCCTGAGTTGTTAAAAAATAAGAAAAATTCTCCTATCAGATATCGAGCTATAAAAATGTAAATTTAGGTCATAAAATACAGTAGGATATAGCAATAATCCGCAAATACTACTGCAGGCTTACATGTCAGGAAAAATATATGGATAGATTTGACTATATAATAGGAGCCACCTCTTCAACGGACATTAACAAAGGCAGATATCTTGAAGTAACGGTATACATCTGCTCATCATGGAAAAAGGTTCTAAAGTCTGAACCAAAATTATTCTTCTTACTTATTTAGGTATGCTCATAGTGTTTGAACTCAGATTCAACTCGGGGATCGGACGGGATTGGACGATCCAAAATTAATAAATTTTTTTTTTCAAAAACCCAACTCGGTCCGACTCGGACGATCCGAGACAGATCGGACTATCCTTTACACTATGGGTATGCTTACCCTTTGTATGTTAAGGAAGCAGTAGAGGTGTATATAACATGCATTACAAACTCCTTTAGATCCAACTACAAGAAGACTAATCATATGTCGAAACTCCTCCATGCTGGATGGAAGGAAATTCCATAATTAGAGCCAAACAATAGGTTAACAAATTTAACCTACTCCCGTAAGCTACCATCAGGTATCACAGAGATGCATGACGTAATAATGAGTTGATGACACAGAACAAACCTTCACAAAATTGATAAGTAATTTATTTTATTTTATTTTTTACTTTTTTGCATGAATAATGAAAGCATATTATTAAAAAAAGGTGAAGGAGTACAAAGATTAGGTAACTCCAAGACTAAAGCAAGCTAACATCAAATACACAGTGATAACACATAAATAGCAAGTACACCAAGCCCGAAGAAGTAAAAAAGACTAAAGCAAGCAATTTAATCAACTACCTTGCTTAAAAATGTATGTTTATGAAAAGATTATCTGAAAGATAAGTATTTCAACAACAAACTCTGAAGTTCTACAACAAAACAGTTAAACAAATTCAATTAGATTCTGTTAGGTACAAAATGCCAAGTTTCAAACATTTCTGGTACCTAACAATTTGACTAAAATACAATACCAAGGTTATATCATTCTCCAATCACTAAAAAAGAAAATTGATAAACAGAACAATTGAAGACACATCGAAAATGAATTATCATTTCAAGTCTTGTTTTGCTTGGGAATACAAACCCAATTTATACAGCAAACACCTCAAGCACGCATTTCACTCTTCTTACCAGTCAACTGGCTACCTCCTTGCAGTGCTTCCCACATCTTTGCAAAAGCAGCTAGATTTGGAAATCTTCTGGCAGCATATGTCTTCTTGTAGCTAATTAGGAAACTAAATTCATTAACATCTTTGAAGGTTTGAACCCTTTGGCTATATGTTACTTCCTTGGTTTAAAATATCTTGATATATCCCGATATTATATCAATGATATATTCCAGTTACCCAAGGGTCGATAACAATTTCCAATTAAGAACTTAATTTTCCATTCTTCCAAGTTTTTTCCATTGATTTACACATCGTTTTGACAGAACAAGAGAAAGTAATGGTAGGGTTGATCCTAGTTGTCTTATTTATGTGACCAAATGACATGCACCTTATTGAGAATTTGATTGTTTTTAGGACTTAAATGACCAGAAAGAAGAAGGGGGGAGAGGGGGGGTGAACAACTAAATTTTCGGGTTTTCAACCTAAATGTGTAACGTTAAGTCATGGTTAATTATGTGTTAGATGAAAGGCGAATATATGCGTTGGTCGATTATTTTTAATTATTTTTTTTTGAATATTTTTAATCATCAATAATTTAAAAAAAAATGCTAGGGTTTTTAATTTGATTAAATGTACAAAATAGGGATCTTAATTTGATTAATATACAATACTTACACCATAAAATAGTGACCTCTTATGTAAACTTGCACTAAAATGAGATTGGTATATTATTTATTCAAATAATTTTTGAAAAAATACTAACTATGAAAATACAAATTGTAGATTTGCAATGAAAAATAGCAAAAAACATTAAACCATATTATGTATTTTTAGTTGAAAAAAAACTTTATTAATCAAAAATATTTCTAAAGCAAATCAATAAAATAGGAAAGAATCTCAACAATATTAATTTTATTTTATACTTAATTAATCATTGCTTGTTTGTTATCAACTTGTCATTATATTGAGCATGCGATGGAAGGTGGGAGGTATCTTGAGAAGGAAGGAGGAAGGCAGCCTAACATTAGTTACCAATATGGTTAGTTGAATCTTACATGAAAGAAACGGAAAATATATAATTTTTTTTGGATTTATATTCAAGGATTTGGGACAACTCAATTGAGGCATCATTTGTTATGGGGCAAGGTTTTAAATTTCAATTTTGCCTGAGATTTCGCCGGGGGTTGGCAAAATTTCGCCAAATATCGCCTCCATATTTTATGTCGCCAGACTAGAAAATGGCGACATTGGTATGGGTTACCCCTATGTGTCTAGTGTAGTTGTGTGTTATGCTTGGTGGAAGGTAGAACCATAATATAAGAACATCTCCAATCTGGAATGCAACTATGAGTCACATGATTAGATTCTTTTTTTATGTATTTATACCTTTTTTTGGAATGTTATGTATCTATGACTTGTAATGTATAATGTATTGATTACTAGTAAAAAAGAAAAACGTTCTATGTGTACTATATGAAGTTGTAAAGGATAAAACATGCATAGAAAGACATGTTTGTCAGTGCATGTCTTAATTAATTTGTAACGTTGCGAGTTATTTGGAGTAAAAATTCCTAAATTTGCATCTCACAAAATGTTTACCCTTTTTTTATGGTTCCTTTGTTTCTCTAACTTTTTTTGTGATAACGATATTTTTTTAAATGTTTCCCTCATTTGAAAGAAGCATATGTCCCACGATATTGATATTGAAAACATTAGATACTTCAAAGCTGCTAATAATTGACTTTCAAACATTTTGTGAACTAGTATTGTTAGCCTGCTAGGCACTTGTTTGAGGCCTAGGTTGTACTAGCCTAGGAGAGCTAAAACTAGGCTCATGGCTGGTAAATGTTTATTTATATCTTATGAGTTATTAGATATTGCCAATCTAATTACGTTGTTTATATTACCTTACTACTTTTTTTTTTTCTCATTAACTTATTGAAGATAATATATTTGTATGATTTATTCTTATCCTAATTAATGTTATTCTATTAATGATGACTCACAATCAAAACTTACAAATAACTCATTGCTTAATACTACTAATAACTATAAGAAATTATTACATATAGGTTTTTTATATGTTGTAATTTCAGGGGTATTTTTGCAATTTATGTTTCATATTATATAAGTAATTTCTTTTTGATAAGTAACAACAATTGTATATATGATACAAATGTGTCATAAAGTACATATGGTGTCCAATTTTTTAAGCCTTCAATCACTTTTTTTTTTTCATTTTTCATTTTGTCCTCTTGAATCTGAAATCGGGAAACTATATGGTGTCAGAGAAAATTTGATCTAGATTTCAGGTTTGGAACTAGACTTCCTCCTCCTATTTCTCCTCTTTTGATTCATATAACCTTTGGGTGTGTTTTAGGCTTTAGCTCTTCTATTCTGATTTCAAGCTGAGGTTTTCTCCTTGTCGGGTGGTGTAGTGCCGCCAAGTTTGATAAAGTCCCTTGAACACTTAATATAACCAAGGGATGTATTAATTTGCTAGATGTTCTAGTCGCATCTTATATTATGTGAAGGTTTCGATCAGATCTTGAGTGATTTTAGGCCCTATTGATCAAATATGAGGTGATTTGATGGATGCGAACAGGTTTGAAGTTGGGGTTATTCCATTTGAATTTTTACAGCTGTAGGGAACTTTGTTCTTTTGAGTATTACAGACTTGTGTATGGTTGTTTTCTATTGCTCCTTGTATATGGGGGACAGACGCCATTCTTTGGATCTTGTGTGAGATCCGTATCTCTGAATTGGAGCGTTTTTATTTATTTATTATTATTTATTTATTTAATTTAATTTTTTGTCTGTGGTGGTGGTGCTGGTTTAGTCCTTCAGTTGATTCTCTGTTCAGCCATTAATAATGTCAACTCTCAGTGATCCGAAAGTCAAATCTGAAACCAAAACTGACTGAAACTGCAGTCTATAGTGATAATCTACATATCCAGATTACTGCAGTAAAGCTGCATGAGACCAACTTTATGAAATGGTCTAGATCAGCCCAAATGTATATTGGTGGGAAAGGGAAGCTGAATTACATCAATTGGAAGATTAAGACTTCAGACCTCTCTAACAAAGGCTACGATAAGTGGGACCTTGACAATCTAATGGTTATGTCTTGGCTTCTAGGCTCAATGACTTCGGAGATTCGTCAAACAATGTACTATCATGAGACAAGAAAGGAGATGTGAGATAGGATCTTCAGTACTTATGGTCAGAAGAGGAATTCTGCTAGGCTTTATCAGCTTCGAATAGGAGATCGATAATCTCTGTCGGGAAGGTCTCTGTTGCTACATATTATGCGACTTTTCAAGGCCTTTGGGAACTCAGCTGTTGGAGTGGGAGAATGAGAACGATCAACAACAGTACCGGAAGCAAGTCGAAGAGGATAGGATATTTGATTTTTCAGCTGGTCTTAATCCTGAGTTTGACATGACCCATGGGTAGATTCTAGGGATGAACTCTTTGGTATTGATCAAGTATTCTAGTAAGGCTAACCAAAAGAAAGCCATGAATCCAGCACCTGGTCTGGTATAACTTCTTCTATAGCTGCCACAGATTATTCAGCATTTATCTCTACCTCTTCCAAAGGAGGAAAAGGGGGAATAAGCTGAACAAAGGTAATGGCAGTAAGGACAGACTACATTGCAACATTTGTAATTAAAATGGGCATGCTAAGAGTAGCGGTTGAAAAAAAACATCCCCATCTTGGGCCAGCTAATTGGAAACCAAGGAGCAAGCTTCAATTTGATAAGGGTAATGCTGCCGCAGCGAATCAGCCTTCATTATCTCTATAGACACCTTCTCCTCCTACCATGGTTTCCTTTTCTAGGTGTCTATCTGGCAGGGTTTCAAGTCTCGGGATCTTGGATTGGACCGGTCCTGGTCTATCCCGATCCGGATCGGCAGTACCGGCCGGTATTGGACCAGTCCAGGCCGATATTTGTTGGATCGTTCGTTTTGTAAATTAAAAAAAATAAAATAAAATAAAATAAACTTTGTATCGGTCCGATCCAGTTACTAGACCAGTCTGGATCGGTATCGGTTGGACCGATCCGATCCAAAGCCACTTGATATAATAGTTGTATCGTGGCTTGGGATCGGACCGGAACTCACCGATCCCAGTACGGACCGGCCAATCCGGATCGGATCGATCCGATCCTTGAAACCATGCTGTCTGCAACAGTTCCTAATCTCTTGGTTAGTGAGTTTGATCAAATGCGACACATTCTGGCTCAATATGATGCTTCTACCTCTACTTCTACCTTTGCGCAGTCAGGTATTATAGCCTCAGCTCGTTGTGTCAATTCCATCACTCCGAGTACTTCTTGGGTTTTGAGGAATCCGCGATTCATCTGATATCCAACTGCGTCTCAGACACTTTCTTATTATCCATTGTGCTTAATGGTGCCTATAAGGGTTTTTTCCCGACTTCCACAGGTTTGAGACAAGGTGATCCTCTTTCCCCATTTTTATTTGTGACTGGTGCTGAAGTTCTGAGTAGAGGCCTGGATGGCCAATTCTTGAATGGCAATATTGGTTATTTCACCACTCCTAGAGGATGCCCCCAATCTCTCATCTACTTTATGGCGACGATATTATTATCTTCCTGAATGGTAGAAAATCCTCCATTTCTGGATTTACTAAATTTATCTCAAAATATGGGACTGGGGCACATGATGATGAATGGTGTCCCATTACTTCTGATGATGATGATGATGATGATGGGGGTGATGGTGGTGGTGTAGCAGAACAACAAGGGGAGCATGGAGGTGAAGCTAGTGTTGGGCCTGGGCATAGTGGTGGTGGTGGCAACACAGTGGCATAGAGGAGCAACGATTTGATCATGCCACCCAGGGTCGTGGTGGCAATGCGTCCCTTTAGCGTCTGCCTATTCAGACTCAGTACTAACGCCAATCACGTCAACAACGCCATTCAGGGCATGGACATCGACGACGACGATCCGATGATGAGCCGCATGGATTGGATGCGATTACACAGGGGGTTGATATGATTAATGTTGGGATTTCTAGCATATTTGGTGGTGGACCACATTCGGGTTCTAGCAGGAGATCTTCATTTACTTATGATTGAGATGGCTCTACCTCATCATATGACACTGGTACTGGTAGTGGCACTGGCACAGCTTCATCATATCAGCCAGGTTTTGGATATATTCATGGCCAGGAGGGATCATCATCGAACTCTTCTTCATATGGACAGACGAGGCAGTATGCTGGAGCTAACAGGTTGGACTTGGGGGGATTGGGTGCACTACATCCCAATATGAGCAGTTTATGAGAGATTATGAGGCTTGGTACCATCATTACATGGATTGGCAATCATATTGCCAGCATGTTCAGTAGTTGCATCAAGTACCATTGGCAGATTTTCAGTTTCAGCCTCAGGCTCAACATCAAGATAGTGACGACGATGAGCTTGCATGAAACTCTATGTGGTACTAATGCTCTTGTACTTTTTGGATCATTGGATGATTATATTATATCAGATTATGGGTTTTAGTTCATTTTTTTATGTTTGAACTTTGAACTTTGCCATATGTATGATTTTCTTTAAATTTTTATAGTTTATGCAATATATTTATAATTTTCTTTTACACTTATTGAGTTTTTTATTCACTTTCCATGCGCCGGCGCGCGTAACGGTTGGCTTCTAAGTTAATATATAGTGTATGTGTATGTGTATGTGTGTGTATCATATCAAAAACATGTTAATTTAGCATATTTTGAACTTATATTTGCATTAAAATAGGTATTGTTTTATGTATTCATTGTTCTCATTGCGTATCCACCGTATCCATGATTTTTACAGCGTATCCAGCATATCCGTGTTGATACTCGATATGTATCCGTTTTCGGGCCGACTGATACGCTACCTCGATACGATATTTTAAACCATGATTACAGATGAGGACTCCAATCTCCATCTTCACTCTTGATCCTCCTTTATTTTTTGTGCTTCCCTGTCTTTAGATGTTTATGTTTCATTCATATATTGGGTCGTAATTGTACTAAGATGAATCCCTAGTCAATTAAAGGGATCTTTTTGGGTTATTCTCCAACACAAAAGGGGTACAAGTGTCTTTGATCCTCACATAAGGAGGAAGTATGTCACTATGGATGTTAACTTCTTCGAGTCTAAGTCCTATTTTGGGCCTTCTCAACATTGTCTTATGGGGGAGACTAGTCGGCTAGAACAGAATTTTTTCAGGTCTCAAAATATGAATATTCCAGCTCCTCTACCTTCTCCTCCTGGTTCACAGTTGGTATCGGTTTCTCTAGGTCTTGTCCCAATAGTTTCAGTTCACATTTCTTCAAGTAGGCCAGTTGTCATTACTGATCCAACTACTACTCCAAGGATTGATCCAGTGGAAAAAGAGGACTTAGTTATTCCAGGACAAGAAAGAGAGAGGTGTTACCAGCTGAAGATCACAATGAGTTGAATGCTGACTCCTTAGGTCAAGGTATTTCTTTGTGCTCTTATCCTATTGTTTTTCCTGTTTCTTCTGTTGAATCCCAAGAAGATACTATTTCCTCCCGAGAGGTTATTGTTCTATCTGATTTGGATCTTCCCATTACTATTAGGAACAACATATGTCAATCTAAATCTCATCCCATTTCTCGAAATACTTGTTATGCTCATTTGTTCCCATCTGACTTTGCTTTTGTGTCTGGTTTATCTCTGTCTTTACCTTCTAGGTTCTCAAATGTTGTTATTGATCCAAAGTGGTAGGAGGTTATGAATGATGAGATGAAAGCACTAACCAAGAATTGCACTTGGGAACTAGAAGACTTGTCTAAAGGGCAGAGTCTAGTAGGCTATAAGTGGGTTTTTATTATAAAGTATAGGGTTGATGGCTCTACTATTTGATATAAAGCCATGCTGGTTACGAAGGGATCTACTCAGACTTATGGTGTCGACTATAAGGAGACCTTTTTCTCTTGTGACTTAGCTGAAGGCTATCAGGGTCTTGCTCCCTTGCTCATTACTCTTGGAACCTTCACTAGTTGGACGTGAAGAATCCATTCCTGAATGGAGATCTTCTCAAGGAAGTTTACATGAGTCCATCAGAATATGATACTGGGAGTAAGGTGCACAGGTTGTGTATGTAATAACCCAAACTAATTAATAGGGCTTAATGTGTAATCAACCAGAAATATATGGAGTAATTTAAAATTTTAATAAATTAGCTATTATGTTTGACTTTGACTTGTTTTGATTGGTGGGTTGTCTATAGGAAACTAAGTGCATCACACACGATCATAACTCCCATAAGTTATAATGTGTGGCTAGGATTTCATAGGACCTTTTAGTCTAATTTAATGGCTGAGATTTAATAAGGAATTAAATCTAGTTCTAATCTAATAAGGATTCAAGTTAGAAAAGAATTAATAAGAGTCCAACTAAGACTAGGACACTTGATTCAATGGTTGAGATTAGATAGGGACTTTATTAATTTAATCTAAGGGAAGAGAATTAATACTAAGTCTAAACTAATAAGAACTCCTAGGCTAATAGAAACTAAAAACAAAAACTATATAAACACTAGACTTGGACGTATGGATCATATTCCACGGGAAGAGAAGAGAGAAAAGAAGAGTACAACAACCGGAGATAAGATCAGAAGCTGGAGTTTGAAGAATTGTAGAAGATTCAGACTTTGAAGAGGAAGAAGAAGGTGTTCTACTCAACACCATCGATTATTCGAGTTAAGTAGTCAAACAAACTCTATTTTCGATATGAAATAGGGGTATATGTCATATTCCTTGAGTATGGTATAGCATGTTTCTCTAATGAGGATCTGGCTGGGTGGAACTCATATTAGCTTCAGCACCATTATGTATTGTTCACTAGGGTGATTTGGATTCCCTGTCTGGGAAATGTGACTCGGTGTAATCTTGTTATCTCGATGTCTGTTCGGTTATGAACAGACTTCCCCATGTACATTTTCTTCTCTTCCACTTTCTATAAAGCTAACCTTTAAAAAAGCTAACCTTCAAAAAAGTTTCTCTAAAGTCTACTTCTTGAGAAAAGTATGATCAAGGTTAGTATTTTCTGGGTTTGACTACTATACAAGGCTCTAGGTAAGTTAGGTGAGTTGTTTTGTAATTTAAACTATAGGTTTTATTAGGATTTTAATTCCATGATGAGTGTTTTGATAAATTATTATTTTAAAAAGATTTAATTGGTGTTTTATGAGATTTCTGGGGTTTTCCCCGAGCGTCAGCAGACTAGCGGCATACCGCTAGTCTACCACTAAAAGCTTCTGGGTGGTGTCGGTAGCCTAGTAATGTACCGCGCACCCTGCCAACACCATAAGATTTGATTTCTGGGGTTTTCCCTAAGCGTCGGCAGACTAGTGGCATACCACTAATCCGCTGCTCAAAGTTTCTGGGTGGTGTCGGCAGCTTAGCAATGTATCACACACCCTGCCAACACCATATTGCACAACTCACCTTAAACATGTTTGTATTGCACATGTTCATATACACAATTGAGTGCTTAATTAATTGCACAACTCACCTTAAACAATATATGCCTATGGAGCATCTAGACCTTGATTGTGTCTAATGCATTGACTTGACGCCATAATTCTATATTTCTGGAATTTATGGATATAACCGAGAGGTATTGTAATCTGAAAATTTCAATATAAGTAAGGAAGTCCCAGTTGGACTATTTTGCATGTGTTGAGAAGTCGTTATCCCAATAGACCAAATTTACATCTTATTATGTTGACAGATGCCGAGTGAAATTCTGTTAGTAGATCGGATAATGTATGGTTCACAAGGGACATATCACATTAGTGAGGACCTGGATGCGTTCCGTGATCAAAAATAAGGTATGGGGATTGTGCTCATTAGGTCGGGTGAAGCCCTAGAAACTGCGATGTACACTTAGAATAACCCCCTACTCTGGTCTTGTATTCAGGGGATGGTTTTCATCTTAGATAGCCGGGGGTTCGATCTAGTGTGGGACGTACACTATCCGAATATCAAACAACATGTATATTGCATTTTATATGATTGTGCTTGAATCACACGTGGTGATTACATATATTGTTGCAAGAGCATGCATCGCATTCATTAATAATTAAACCAGCATATCATATTGCATTGCACATCACAACATATCATACTGCATTGTGCATCACATTACATTACATAGACTAATATTCTGTTTTTGTCTATGGGAATACCAATGAATAGTGGATGAATCCCAAATTCATTTCTTCAATATTGTTCTGTTTTGTTTACTTATAAGCTAAGTGTAGCTTACGCTTTCAAGCAACCATATTTCAGGATCTATAGATGGAGGACAGCAGGATTTTAATGATTAAGATGGAGGACAAGCATATGATGAAGATATTAGTTATAATTAGAACATTGATGGATGACTTTAGTTGATTTTTTTTTTTGATAAATAACAAGCAGTTTATTAAGATAACCAATACCAGTACAAATACAAAAATGGTAAGGGGGCGAGTAAGATGAGCACCAAAACCCAAAAAAGCATACACAAAATGTAAAATAACAAAAGTCAAAAAACAAAGCAACGTGTCTTAAAAGATAAGACACCAGTGAAAACCAAGAAATTGTCCCCCAGGACTCCATCAACACCCTCACCCTCCGTCACGCACCGTGTGTGGAGAAGACCTAGCCACCTCCGACCATCCTACCAGTATATCAATCATGGAGAACCCTCTAAAAGCTGGAAGAATCACCATCCATGAGCAAACCATGAGTAGAATAGAGTCGATAATCAGCCTGGTCGATTTGGCTCTGTCTTCAAACACTCTCATGTTCCTTTCCCCCCATAAAACCCAGCGTGTTGCATGCCATACACCCAAGTACATCAATCTGTCTCTCACACCTAGCCCAGGGAACCTTCACTGGATCAGACACTCACCAATCTCCTCAGGCATCACCCATCCAACACCAAGTTGGTACAAGAAGGAAGCCCATACCTCTCTAGCCACAGAGCAATGTAGGAAAATATGGTCAACTGATTCCCCTACCTCCTTACACATACAACACACATGGGGTGAAATCATCCGGGACGGCCACCTTCTCTGAAGCAAGTCACAAGTATTGATCTTATGAAGGATCTTGGTCCAAATAAATGCCTTAATTTTGAGGGGGAGTAAAGGGTAACCAGACACGGCGAAAGGGGAAAGAGACCTGGATAGACTGAGGTCGAATGACAGAAAAAAAATAAAAAAATAAAAAAATAGGGGAGTTCACTGAGAAGACACCGTTGCTACAAGGGCTCCAAATCCGGCGGTCCCAACACTCGGAATCAATAGAAACCTCCCCAGATCAACAAAGAGAGCCCCAAGATCTACTTATTCTACAGGTTGCAAATCTCTACGGAATGAGAGGTTCCAAACCAACCCTGAGACAGACCAAGAAAGGACATCAGATACAACAACATTTCTAGCGGAGGCCACTCAGAAAGACGAGCAAACCGAACAGCAAGGATAGACTCTCCCCACCAAAGATCATACCAAAAGCGAACCCGACCCCCTGCTTCTGTCTTCAAACAAGTCGACTCCCACTTAACCAGATGATACTTCCTATGACCTCCTCCCTCCCACAAGAAATCTCGTTGTAGTTTTTCTAGACACTTCACAATACTGCTAGATGCACTAAACAACGATAAGTAATGGACTGGTATATTAGCCAATGCGGCTTTAATAAGAGTGATTCTCCCTCCTAACGACAAGTATCCTTTCTACCAAGTGGCTAATCTCTTCCCAATCCTATTTGCCAACGGATCCCAAAAGCTAACAGACTTGGGGTTGCCACCAAGTGGTAAACCCATGTAAGACAACGACCACTCTTGTACCCTACACCCTAGGACTGATGCAAAAATCCCCACCAAGAAGTATACCCTATAACCTTTACAAAAACCTGCAAGGAACTGACTGAAAACCCAGCCAAACAGCCCTTGTTAACCCCTATTTCCTTTGGGTAAATTCAAGCTTGTAAAGAGGTTGAGTCTTTCTTCTGCCTATCTCAAAAAGAAAAAAAAAAAACTGTGATAGTTAACAAAGTATTTTATTGAAAGTAGAAACAGTACAAGAGACAAGAAAAGGTAGGCAGCAAGTCCATATACTTCCAAGCTAAAGTGAGCAGTTACATGAGAAATAAGGAAAATAAGTAAACACTGGAAAGAACAGAAACCACCAATACAAACAATCAGCTCAAACTGATTACCAGTAGTTAACTTCCTTACTCTATGTTGAATTCACTCAAAACTCTCCGAATAGCTAACTGCATAGCATTAGATATTGCCACCACAGTCCAGTCCCTCACAATAATATCGAATGGCATTTCTGAAAATCCTGCTATAACTGACACCCAACATGCAATTGTAAGCTTAATTCTTTCTACCATCTCCTGGAACTCAGATTTCCTATCTTCAAAATTTTCCGGTTGTGTTCCCCCCACAGGTCCCAGTCCCACAACTCAACATGACTGAGAACTGTACAAAACTTTTGCCTCTTTCCCCCAAACCTGTAAAACTCCACTGTCTAATCAAATCAACAATATCATAACGGTAAGACAAACAAACACCAATGACCCTCACAAAATAACACCATAAAGCCCATGCAAAGCTACAATGAAGAAAAAGAAAATTATGGATTCTTCGCCTTCCAACACATCACACATACTTGGAGAGAAAGAGCCATGAACTTCCTCTGCTTTTGGAAAACATCATCGGTACTAATCCTTCCAAAGAATCATGTCCAAATGAATGCTTTGACTCTAGGAGGATTATGGAATTTCCAAACCTTCCTAAAAGGTAAAACCAAGGAGTGATTCATAGAGGAAGAAAATGATGATCAAACAATAACCATAAAAGAAAATACCTTAGATTCAAAAACCAGATTTTCTTATCAGAACAAAGGATAAGCAAACAAGTTTTAACAATTCCACCAAGCCACAATTTGAATGATATCAGTAGGACGTGATCCCTTCTAACTTCTAAGAGGAAGATTCCAAGAGAGACCTTGGAGAGAAAATCATCAAAAAAAAGAGACCTTGGAGAGAAGAACTCAATACCTGGTAATTTAAGCATCCTCAAACAGAAGAGCATTATACAAACAAAAAAACAAAATTATCACAAAAAGATGAATCTTCCACCCATACATCTTACCAAAACCTGATCTTTCTAGCACCAAAACCAGTCCAAAAGAAGGGAAATACCATAAGGTAAAGAGCGAGGAGTTGATTCCAAAGACTAGTACTAAGAACTTTTTCCTTATTATCATCATCCCACCCATTTTTAGCAACACCAAACTGGTTTCTAATCACCATATGCGATAAGTGGCCATCATCATCCACAAAATGCCAAAGCCTACCTAAGAGATTAATTTTTCTTCACGAGATTACCGATACCTAAGCCACCCAACTCCTTTCTCTTGCACACTTCATTCCATTTCACTACTAATATTTCTTTCTTCTTCCATCAACAGAAAATCTTTTTGAATGTTTTCCTAATATAAGCACTACCTTCCAAGCATCTTAAATAATAACATGTAGTACACTGAAAGGTTAGCAAGAACAGTAACAATAAGCATGATTCTACCTTCTAGAGAAATGTAATACCTTTACCATTTTGCAAACTTCTTAGCAAAATGTTACTCCAAACTTCTAGGATTATCACCTAAAGGCAATCCAAGATGTCTAATAGGCAGCTCTATCAAGCCTGGTAAATCATGTAACTTCTCTCCAAAATTGATCCCACTGACGCTACTCTTGGTCGAATCACCCTCAAACCAGAAATGGTCTAAAATCATCCAACAATGGCTCTAGCCTGACCAACTTCCACCTCTGAAGCTGTCAAGAAAAACGTTGTATCATCCGCAAACTGCAAATACAAAAGGACAACACTCTCTTTGCCACCCCACCCCAACCAACTAACAAACTTAAATCCTTGGCTTTTAATAAGAATCTACTGAACACATCACCAACTAAAGTAATTCAAGAAAAGGGAAAGGTGATCGTTTTCTCTTATTCCCCTAGAAGATTTAAAGAACCCTTTCAGCAATCCACTAAGTAAAACAGAATAATGCACACTATTGATAAAATCCTTAATCCAACTTCTTAATTTCAATCCAAACCCTTCTAACTCCATCACATGGTATAGGAAAGAAATTCCAATCCACTCTATCATATACTTTTTCCAAATCAATTTGCAAATCATCCCCTCCCCACTTGTTTTTCTCTCATCTCCTATCATTTCATTTGCTATTAAAACTACTCCATCAAGAATCTCTCTCCCTTTCACAAAAGCACTCTGATTTACAGTGATAACAAAATTAATTACCACAGTTAGTCTAAGGGCAAAGACTTGGCTATAATCTTGTAAAGAATTTACACTAAACTAATGGGCCTAAAATCCCCAACCTGTCTCATTCCATTCTTCTTAGGGATCAAGGTTAAATGTGGAATTTGTACTCAAATTGATCAACCCATTTCACCCAAATCTCCCTGAAAACCAGCATGAGCTCTTTTTTCACTAAATCCTAGCACTCCTAGTAAATGCCAGAAGGAAAAACCATCAAAACCAAGCTCACCATTAAACTCCCACACTGCCTTTTTGATCTCTTTTTTCCTTGAATTTCTGTCCAACCACTTTCTATCATCCTCCAATGTTAACCATATTTTGATATTACCCACTTTAAACTGGACCCGGATCCTCTGTGATGAACACACCTGTGATGGGCTTGTGATGAGAGACAGCCCCAAGGGGCAAAATTGTATTTTTGCCCTATAAAGCATGTCAGGTGGGGGCAAAAATACAATTTTTCCCCTCGGGCTGTCTCTCATCACACACCCATCACAGGCGTGTTCACCACAAAGGATCCGCACTCCTTTAAACTTCATAAGCATCTCGAAAGAATAAAGATTCTTGTAAAATCAATGGTTAACTTTTCAGTACGTCCTAAATCCTAGACCTCCTCGCAGTCAACCAATAATTTTGAAATCACATTTCCATTAACCTTTTGATGGAGACCATATTTTGTCTCCATGAAATTTTCTCCCTCCTAGATCACATTTTTAAGGTCCATTTTCCTCCCGCTTTCCACTTCATCCATCCTCTTCACTTTCTCTTCTTTATCTAGACAATCAATCTCCACCAATATGTTCTTCGTTTCCAATATGAGGCCGAATATTTCCTTATACCACTTCTTAAGACCTTTCAACCCTCCAAGAGATTTCATAAATCTGTACCTTGCCCATCCAATAGTATTTCTCTTTCCCTTAATTGTCTCAAACCAAGTTCACCCCGTTTTCCCTAGGTCTATAGGTGTCCCATTTCAGCAGAAAATACTTATGTTTCCCTCCTACACCCACTACACAGAAAATTCCTCTATCGTTGCTCAATCCAATCCAAGGAATGCAATGTCGGCGACATGTCGCACATGTCGGGCGACATGTAGCCATTTCCCCAGGTGGCGACACAACATATGGGTATTACGTCGTTTTGCTGTGACATGAGCGACATCGGCGACATGTCAGCAACATGTCATCGACATGAGCGACATGTCAGCGAAATGGGGGAAATTTTCAGTTTGTTTGAATTTTTTTTAAAAATTAAAAAAATATTAGACATTTGTTTTTTGCATTTTTTGATGTATTATGATGTATTTAGACACTACTTACGGTTGTTTAAAACTTGGGGGGAAAACCCATCAAAAATCCCACATTTCCCCATCATTCCCCCATATTTCCCTTTTCCCCCTCATAGATATGGCACTTGATTTCTAGTTTTATATATCTTTTAATTGACTTAC
>JAUPMG010280237.1:0-32848 GCA_031762675.1 Pachysandra terminalis | reverse complement strand
TAAGGTTTATAGCTACAGTAACCAATCCGAGTGCCCTCAACTTTAATGAAATCAGAAGTAAATATGTTCCCTTGTGAACTCTTTTGAAGTAAAGCGAGAGGAAGTTTCTCAAAGTACATAGGAAACCTCCTTCAGAAAATACTTATGGAAATGGTATGAATTCGACTTCTGAAGCTCTTCCCCCTAGGGATTTGCTTTTAGAAGTCAAAAGTATTTTATCCAAAATATTATTCGAAGTCAATTCCTAAAAATAAGAGTGACTTCGAACTCTACTTTATAATTTGAATGCTTTTAGAAGCACATTCGAGGGTAATAACCCATATCTTTGTGCTTCAAATGGGACAAAATCCTTAGTCTTTTTGAGAGTGACTAACATTTGACGATTTGACCATCTGGAGGTGGTTAGCCTTCGAATTCACCATCTGGAGGTGGTTAGCCTTCGAATTCACCTTAGTAGGAGGAAGCATACTTATTTCGTGGTCCTTTCAAAACAAAAATATAATAAATGGTCTTTTGAAGTCTACAGATATAATCCGAAAGCGACTTGTGAATTAGAAGGCATAAAAGGTGCCATCGAAGATCTCTCTTAATCGGAATTACCTTTGAAACATGAAATAAGGAAATAAAATTATTCGAAGCCTCTTCCTAGGAATGAAAAAAATATGACTTCGAGATTTTATTTGAAGGTTCATATATTTGAAGAGTCCATTAGGGGTAGCATACCCCTGTATCTGTCTTTCGAGAGGAATACTGTCCTTTAGAAGGAATGGAGAAATCCTTATTCCTTTGGGCATTCCGAAGGCAGTATCTTGTTCCATACGGAATGTAAATCCTTATTCCTTTGATCACTCCAAGGGCAGTTAGCCAATGTCTGTTAGGCTTTGGACACAGGGCGTTCCTCTATAAGTTGTTATTCAAAAAAGGTTGCTTCTCCAAGAAACTTTCCTTGTTGGTGATAAGGACGGTCAGATATCTCTAAGTCGTTTCAAATATCACCATTTTACCAAACGGTGTAATCAATATGCAGCAATAGTTGACAACTGGCACGTAAAAAGCGGTTGTATAGCAGGTAACAGCTTTATTGAATGATTCAGTGTATGTGGTTATACCCAGTAAACGTGTACGTGCGCACTCTAGATAACGCCACATGTTTTAAGGGGATTGATTAGACCGCCTGATTACCAGTACAACACTAGTCTTGTTTGTTTAAACCTCATTGTTCATGAATCTGCACTTTCAGATTTTTGTGGAATGAAACTGATTTCCTATTTTCTTAGTTATTACATGTTTGTAATGATATCAATGCTATTCGGTCAGAACTCCTTCCATTTCAATTATCCCATAAGAAGATGGCCTTAAATGGTAGATATCCCAGACATGAATCCTATGTCAAATATCCTTATTTAATATGGTTTTCCATTCTGTTAGAATTTCCCAGTATAATCCTTGAGAGTTACTTCTGCTGTTTCGCCTTCACATGTCTGCCTTTTCCTTGAGAAGACATACACACGCACACACACACATTTTGTAGTCCTCCTATACTAATGTTCATCTGTTTATTGGAATTAGTCAATGATCTACTTCGTGGGATGCTGTGCGAGAAGAAATGCTGCCAGGAGTCAATCATCAAAAGGTCGAGAACGATGAATCTGTATTCTACCACAATTCGGGAATGGAGCCTACGAGTAGTTATTTATATGAAAAGACCGAGTGGGGAAGGAATGCTTCTGAAACTGACATCGACATCCCCATGGCCATGGGGAAAAATTTGAAGTTGAAAGTTCTCTCTTAAGCACAAAAGATTTTGTTTCTTTGAACCGAGTATCGGTTATAGTGTATTCTATATCTTCTTCATTTTCTTTGTAGAATTCAAAATAAAGATAGAGATAATAGTGGAACTTTGAGTTCATGCAATCCTGACCCACCAATGACTGATCAATTTGTAGGTCATAACGCGTGGTATAGCAGAATTAAAATGCAGCTATCATTTGTAAAAATTCTATTCTTCCCGGCTGTTCGACATTATTTTCGCCTTTCCAAGTTCTGGCTTTGGCTCATATTGGTTAATCTTCAGGCTACTGAAGTCATGTGGCATCTATCCTTGTTCTAAATGCCTCATTGTTCCATATTTCATGACACTTCTCTAAAGAAACAAAACATTGTTTGGAGAGCCTTGTTAGGTTGAACTAAAATCCTGTAATGTCTCCGGCGATGTCAACACAATGTCTCCGGCAGCGGCAGCGTCAATGGTCTTTCCTGTTTCGATAGACTAGGCTATCAATCATGTTGAGCGCAGCTGAATAGGCAGGATGAGTGAATGCAAGTATTCATCGTAACACCGTGAATTTTTTTTTTTGTGGGTGACAGAACCCCTAACCCCACTTAGTGAAGACGGGGTTTACCTCGCATGCACACCCACAAGGACCATATATCAGGTAATAGCCCGGGGACTTGAATCTAGGACCTCACAGTTCTTGAGCTGGAGTGCCTGTCAGTTGAGCTAGCAAGCAAGGTGCCTATGAAAACAAGCCAACTGTCCACATTGCACTCAGGTTGTTCTTGCTCTCCAGGCAGCACTGGTTTTTTGTTGAACTGGCCGCAATCAATATCTATCTGCATACCTAATGAACAATCACTGACAGCCCAACAAATATCTGACAAGACTAACTATTTTTAAAGATTGCAGATATATCTAAATGATCCGTGTAGATGGCAATGTCATTTATGGAGAATTGTGTATAACTTATAATACAAGGACTTCAATTTCCCGGAGTTTTAGTCTCCAGATCTTTCCTTACAATTTATTCATAATTTTTTTCTCTCTTACGCAGAAAGAAATGCAAGAAGACTTTAAATAACAGAGATGTAGCTACCTCTTCTAGAAATCCATAGTTTTCAATTACCATCATATTGGATTGTCGTTACAAAGTTTTGACGGCAGTAAAATCAATTCGTGCTCCAAATTGGTCAATGCTTGTAGAGGCCTGTTGTTTCGTAGTTCTAAGAACTGAAACCTGCAACAAAATGAAAACAGCGATAAGTTTACAGACGATAATTCTCTGGCTCCTACTTTTCCGCTAGTAAACAAAAGAACTCCAAAACAGGACTATGGAAGAGTAGTACATGTAGGCTTTTAGTTCGAGTTAACTAAGAAGTCTCTTGTGTATTAAGTAGGGGTGCAACTCGGTTCGGTTAAAACCGAAACCGAACCAACCCAAACCGAATTCGGTTCGGTTTGGGTTGGGTTTATTCAATTTCGGTTCGGTTTTGGTTCTGGAAATACAGAACCGAATTTCGGTTCAGTTTTGGTTTTGGAAAAAGAAAAAAAAAAAAAAAAAATTCTCTACCTGTCAACCTGACGCAACCATCAAACTAAAGCTAAATATCTGAAGTGGAGTTGTGCTTACTGCTAACAGAGTTCAAACTAACCACCGTCTACCTATAAAATAAAAGGAAAGATATTACCGTTGCACGGGCCATTCGCTATGGAGCATAAAAGGAAAGATATTACCGTTACAACTTATACTGGCCATTCTTTATGGAACAGAAGTCACTTAATGAGATTCCGGATGAAAAAATTAGAAAAGAGACACAAGAGAATCTAGGAATAGCCACACAACAAGCAATGGGACAAGAGACAACTGAGATGGATTAGTCATGTGCAACCAACACCTTAAACAGCACCAATGAGGGATGTTCTGGTACATGTCAAAAGCTCTAAATGGACAATGGCAAGGGTAAGGACAGAAATTGTGAGAAAAGACGTCACAAATAAATAAAGAATATAGCCGTGGACGGAGGAGTTTGAAACGGGACTTGAGTAACCAACCTCAAATTTTTTGGAGAAAGGCTTGGGCGAAGATGATACCACTTAGGTGATTTTTTCGCTGGTTGTGTTAGAAAACAACATCTAATGGAGAAAAGAAAAACCATTCTTTGAGGTCTTGACTTAGTATCTGACCACTTTAAACACTCGTTCAAACTGATAGAGGTTAAAAATTATGATACCTTAGACGTGAAATTCCTTCAATCTTAAATACGCTGGAACGAACATCCACCAGGCTCTAAAATCAGAAAATTTGTGAAAGCATTGAATTATAATAATGCTATAAATTGTAATACCTTGGGTCGATCCATAGAGCTTCCATAATAACCTATTCCAAAAGACAAGGAAGAGTAGGCAGCAACAATCTCTACTGCTTTCAGCTTAGATGAGTTTCCCGGAACCTAAGCAGAAATGTTTCTGCATGTAAGCAGCATTATGAAAGAAACTAGAACGAAAAGCTTCAGTCCAAAGCTCACCATTACTGGAGCATCAGCTTGCACAAGTAAAATTCCAGCACTTTTATCAGCTCCCTGCCAACTGCTGTTTTGAATAATAGAGCGAAGAATTTTTGTTGAAGCAGAAGTTGGACCTGCCTGTGATCTACAGAAACAAGATAACAGTGGAAATTTAACACAATGTAATAAGCAGGCCAGAGACTTTCTGTTTTGCAGCTTCAGTATAAACAGCTTGGATTTGTAAAGTTTGAAAATCATCAAATAAAAGCGATTGTTAATATAAACATCTTAGTGATCTGAAATATGAATCATTGGAGAACAATGGTTTAATGCATCTGGCATAAAATAATCGTGATTGTACTTTTGTAACCTGAATTTCATTTACAGAAATGGGTGAGAACTCATACCCAGTGAAGTTCCAACTTAATGCTTTCATGTTTTAACCCTCAACTTAATTCAAAAGGCCTTCGTCAAGTCCAAGGGGAATTTTACACTTTGTGATCAACCATGTTGGCAAGAAACAGAAAATAAATTTTTTCTACTAGTCAAAGCCCTTTTTTTTTTTTTTTCAGTTTCCCTATGGTAATCTCTGCCCCCTCCAGAAACACCCATCAAACCCATATTATTTGTTTTTCATCACTGAAAAGGTCTTTGTTCAAAGGCATCACCATGCAAAGGTCAAATATATCCATCCGCATTTTCTTAGGGCCATTTAGTCCTGCTTATTTGTGAAAGAAGCATTATTAAGCCATCCTTTTTTCCTACCCACTCTTGTGTTGCAAAGAAGCACAAGTAAACCAGCTACTAGTATAGCCATGGTAATATCTCTCTATGGGATCCACCAAATTTCACTTGCATTGAATTCGTGAGTATACACTGATAGAGCTGAGTCCTCAACTAATGATACTCTCTAGATCCTTGGACCATCACTCTTGATGGGAATCTTGCTTGCTGACTTGGAAGGTTTCTACAACATCCCATGTTTTCAAAGGAGTGTGAGGCTTATATCTCAAGGCTTGCCTCAAGGCAAGTAAAAAACACCTAGCTTAACCATAAGCCCTTGCCTCCCTCCCTGAGGCCTGCCTAACATTTGAGGCTTGTGCCTCATATTATATGTAAAATGAAGGATCTTGCATCAAAATGGATACAAGTCATTTACTAGTATGTTTTAGACTTATAATCCACATGTTATGTTTGGATGCATTCTCATGAAGATTTAGCCTCATATTGTGGCTTATGCCTCATGATTCAGTGTTTGAAAACACTGAATCTTTCGATTTAATAAACATTTGAGGCTCGTGCCTCATATTATATGTAAAATGAAGGATCTTGCATCAAAATGGATACAAGTCATTTACTAGTATGTTCAATACTTATAATCCACATGTTATGTTTGGACGCATTCTCATGAAGATTAAGCCTCATATTGTGGCTTATGCCTCATGATTCAGTGTTTGAAAACACTGAATCTTTCGGTTTAATAAACATATGTCGTGATTCAATGAACACTTCTTGTTTTGGTTTTCAACATGTATATGTAGAATCTTTCTCTTAGAAAATTATTAGGTTAGAAAATGAAAAGAAAAAGCAGTGAGTCAAAAGCTAGTCATTCAACTCAAATAAATGTGTTGAGTAGAAAGTAGAAGCATACAATGATGATGAGATGCAACACTCACGAGCTGCAAATCCTTTCATGAGGTATTCTCCAGCACCAGTTGCACAGCAACCAACTATAAAAGGTGCCCCAAAGGGACCTTTAGAGGAAGCCCAACACCCTGAACCATACATTGATGCTAATCCAACATGCCCTCTGACCTGTAGGAATTAATCAAAAACTGAATTCAGCCTTAGAGATTTTCCCTTTACCAAACAATTGAAAAGTCTACCTTATTCTAACTTTTTAAGATAGAGTCTAAACGCAAACTCAATGTTGCTAAATCAACATAATGTTTGAAGTGACTACCAATCTTAAGTAACACTTTTAGGAAAAGGTTTCTCCAATCTGCTCGTTCATTCCCTACTTTTTTGCAACTTGGAAGGATGGCATTGCTGATGCAGGCCATCCGTTTGGTAGATGGCCATCTTGATTAGCCACCTGTACCATCCTCTACCCACCATGTATTGCTCCATTTCTAAGTCAAATAAGAGCCACTGAAGATTCAATTGCTTAAAATACAAAATGATTTAGAAAACTGGGATCTTTGCCACTTGGAATTGTACAATTGGGCTGAAATTTACATCACGAAGAGACAAGAGGTGGAAAACACATATATTTTTCATGTTGCCACCTCAGCTTCCACATGTCAGGAATATGCCTGCCCGGAACTATTCACCAAACAGCCCAGCTATGAAAGCTGTACCCATTCCCCTGTAGTCACATTACAGATCACAAAAGTTTATATCATAATTGTTAAAATGCCTATGCAAGCCTAGGAGTTAGACCTGTCAATTGCCAAGGCTCCCACCGGGGCAACAAATTTATATAACTATATAATTGATTTAAACTATAACAAATAAAGCCAATAAGATAGTATTGGCAATAAAATTATTAAATAATATGTTAATAAAAAAGGATTCAAGTAATAAACTACTATAATTATATAATTAATTTATTTTCTCATAAATAATAAACTAACATAATTTAGTATATCATTAATAGGAATAAGTCCATATAAATTACAGGTGGTATTAACAATAAGTGATAAATAAATATCAATTACGTATAATTGTTCATGTAATTGTGTAATATATGGTTCAGACTTGGTAAAAAACGTAAATCATATAATAATATTTTGTATATAATGTTTTGAGCAGTAATTCACAAATTTTATATGAATTATATAAGTAATGATTAAGTAGTAAGTAAATATCAATAATAGAATTATATAAGAAATATCTAACAACTTCTAACATATAAGAAAATATATGATATAAATTAATAAACAGTTACCAAAACCTTGTCAGAACTAGTTTTAGCTCACCTAGGTGAATATAACCTGAGCCCTGAAAGAATGTGTCGTCGCCTAGGCGAGTATCTTTAACAACACTGGTTTATATCAACTACATAAACACGAAATTGCTCCTTAGAAAACGTTTTCCTTTTCTATTACCATACATCCTACAAGCAAGCTAAACAAAACTGCAATGTCATATACTGAATGGTCAATAGAAGTCAAGGTAGGAGTAACTTGGATCCTATACACAGATAAAAGATACCTTCAACACAATGCCACCACTTGAAGCTCCAGATGCTATGTGTCCTTCATTGTCAACACAAATAACACCTACAGTGTCCATAATGCTATCCTCCTCAATGGCATTCTGTACAGATGGTTGAGCACCCCATTTGATGGTTCCCTTGGCAGCAGTACACGGTTGAGCTTCTTCTAGAACATAAATACAATTATCAGTGTGAAAAATTATTTATTCCTACTATAAACCTTCCTTAAATCATATAGTGTACATTTCATAAAAGGTAGACAACTACCAAAGTGCCAGTGTTTGTGCAGCTGAAGTAGCTCATTTTCTCTCTAAATTAAGAGGCACATGAGCATGTAGATGTATAAAACTAGCTAATCAATGACCACATAATTGCAAATGTACAGTATCAAGTTCAGTCCTTGCCACTGTAGCCAAAGCATCACCAAGGTAACTCCACACTGCCACTTATCCCATTTCCTGGAAAAATCTGGATTATAGATAAACTCATTTCCTAACCTATTCCCTCTTTTCCAAACAAAATAAACTTATAAAGTTTGGTAGAGGACAATTTTCTGAATAACAAACAAGAATGGTACACCTGATATTTGTTGCAAAGAATTAGCCTTTTGAGGACTTGAAGAAAGTTCAACAGCAGAAGATTCAGTCCTTGCTTTGGCATCATCAACCATTGCTTTGAATTTTCGCCATTGCGACTTTGCCCGGTCCGTTACCAGCCACTTTTTTCCAAACATGAATGAGCAGTCAGTAAAAGAAACTGCCCTAAAACACAAGGATATAATCATGTCTGAGAAATGTCCACACAATCATACTTTTCCACTACCAATTTGTTTTTGTTTTTGTTCATCTAAAAATAATGAATAAGATCAAAATGGAAACTATTAGGTGACAACAATGGCATAGCAGAAAAATTAAAATATACCTCATCAGCCTCCATTATCGTTGATGATGTCACAATTCCCTTAGACTTTGCCCATTCACGTGCACCTTCACCTACCAAGAAACTGAAAGCACAAAATACACCTTTAAGTACGAAGTCAGTGTAAGACAAAGCAAGATTTAAGAAATGACCACTAGAGAAGAGAAATCCAAACATTCTCCAGGAGACGAAGAGATTGATGAGAAGTATATGGGATAATAAATTTGGCTTTCCTTCCCAGCAGAGGTTCTTCAAGGGGTATTCTTATTGTATGGAATCGCAATTGTGTGGTGACAGGTGAGATAGGCTGCTAGAGTTGGTTCTTATTCTGTGTCTAAATCTTTCATAGCATTTTTTGATGGGATCATTGGGGAAACAAAAAGCAGTCATTTTGGATTGGATGCCTACATGGTGTGTGGGTAGGGACTCTTAATGATATTAGATTCTTGCATGAGAAGAGGCAATAATAGGGTCAAAGGCTTGCTTCTTCTGTGGGAATATGTGGTTTAAAAGATCTCCTTTACTACTTTTCCAATTTCACAAGAGATAGGAGGGCCAGTATGCATTCTTTCGTCACTGCAAGGGGTATTGTGTTGAACTAGGTAGCTCCACACAGCAGAGTAATAAAGTTGAATTTTGATGAATCTTCTTCCGCTAACCAGGGGGTTCAGGCACTGAGCGCATTTTTAGAAAATTTCACACTTTTACTTAGAGCAAATAGGAATGGGAAACTTGAACCAGGCTGAAGTGGAGTCTTTTGTTTGGATTGAAAGAAGCTAGAAGGCTGAAGTTCACTATTCATACTTTAAGATTCTTCTAGGCTGCATATGAATAGGGACATGAAAACAGTGTTTCTTAAGTTATTTTGCAGTCCTTTCCTTTTGTCTTTGTTCTCTTTTAAGAATTTTTACTAGTAGGAGAACTTTTGCTAGTTTAGTTAAAATTTACTTAAAGTTATAATCAAAGGTTGAAATTAGATTAAGGGAAGAGATCGAGTAGTTGGTTTGATTTCAGGTAGCAGCTTATTTAATGAGATTGTAGCCTATGGATATTCAGTTATTGGCAGAGATTTATGAAAGCTATCAGATAGTTTTGGGACTGGACATGTGGGAGACAAATTAGCTGAGTTTTTGCCTTGAAATCAAGCTTCTTTGATTTCCCTTCTTGCTGTATCTAACTCTTCTATATGCTAGCTGTGTTATTACATGAGTATAATACTTGTTCAAATGGAATTTCATTTCGCAAGGAGGAAAACATAAACTGATTGTACCACAATTTGGTACTTTCTAGGTTCTATGTTATACAGCTCTTTTTTTTTTTTTTGGTGATACATAAACAACCCAAAGCACCGATTAAACCATTTCATTAAAGATTAACAACTGAAGTGAACATCTATTCAGATGTAAGTAATCTAAACAGACACAATCAAGCATGTCATACCTGCACAATAGGTGCCCAACACAGCGCAACAATATAAACCAGACCATGCTGGCACATTCGAACAGCAATATCATAATCTTGAGATCTTCAGACATATATTATTGCATTAAAGAGGGTAACTGATACAATCAAGAATGTCATACATGCGCAATAGGTGTCCAACAATGTACAACAGCATAAACCAGACCATGCTGGTGCATTCGAACAGTAACATCATAATCTTGAGAACTTCAGACGTATATTATTGCATTAAAGACTGACATAATCAAGAGTGTCATAATGGTACAGTAGGTGTCCAACAACGCACAACAGACCATGCTGGCACATTAGAACATTAACATCATAATCTTGAGAAGTTCAGACATAGTATTCCATTAAAGAGGTAATTGGCTTTAAAATTTAAATCTCCACCCTGAATATAGTGCACATAAAATTGTTTTTGTTATTTTCTTCTTTTGTCTTCCTTTTTTTTCACACTTTTAGATTCTGCATCGAATTTTATCACAAAAGTGCAGTGCATTCATAAGAGGGGGAGATACTAACCCAAATGCCAACCTGCCTCCCTAAAATAAAGTTAATGGTGTGGACAGCCTTACAATGCCCTCCCTGTGTGAATTGGCGAGACGCAACTTAAATATCATAGCAAAACACCTCAAGTACTAACATATGAACACATATGATGCAAGAAGAGAGATCAATCAAGATAAGTAGAATTACACAAATATCTGACCTAGTGTAATATAACGAAAAACAGCATCCTTATTATATAGTAGGTTTTAGGATGACTAATAAAGAGCAACAATTACATGGGAGGTATTAGACCGAGTGAAGAAGGTCCCATCATTTGCTCCTTGGCCAAGCAAGTAGCAATTTGTATGGCGCTTCGCACACCTGGTCTACAATTACAGATATCCAATAAGATAAAATACAAAAATAAAAGCAAAGCATCAATACGCTATAAAACAAAACAAATAAAACCAATCAGCTATCACAATCAAAACACGATCCCAATGGCAGGATTTGAAAACCATAATACAGAAAATACCTGGCACTGCTCCAACAGCTCCAAATGCTCCAGAATCACCATCCATAATGCCGGCATCACATTCAACATGACCATCCTCTGTCAAGTTTGATCCCCGGCCTGCATTGGTGCTTGGATCATCCTAAAAGCAAAAGTACTAAATTAAATGTTTTCAAGGACAAACTCCTGAGTTGTACTAGCTAAAACACAAATACAAAAATAAAAAGGAAAAAAAAAAGTAAAATATATATAAGCACGAAACGGATTTACATATTTGGATTTATTATTAGTCCCTTATGGATACTTGCAATATAAGAATTCTGAAGAGAAACAGCAGCTACTTGTGAATCAACAGTCATAAAAGCAGTGACGATTAAAAAACATAGTAGGAGAGTTAGGGTGATTAAAATGTGTTAAAAAAATGCAATAATATGCCAAATAAATAAAGAATAATGCTACATACCTCCAACACTTGAATTGCTGCTGAAACAGCATCAATGCATCCCCCAGATCCCTAAACCAAACAATAAAAAGCAACAGATGAATCATAGATCTGCATGCTTATCATTTGTACTTCACCATAGAATCATATAAAAAGCTTCAAACACCCTTTTGAATATCAATACAATTTTCACCATTTATTCTCAACCACTGAGTTCTATTCCTTGGCACACTAATTCAAAAATGCCTAATATTAAAGAGATGCAACAAGGCATATATATCTTGTAGGTTGTAGGGTTCATCCCATAGTGTTAACTATCGGCTGATCCAGAGTCGGATTGGCCAATACAATTCAGGATCGGCTCGGGACGAGTCAAGATCACAAGCCGAACCCGAAAATTGCTAAAGTTCTCTAACTCAGTCCGAAACCGAGTTAGATCGTCCAATCCAGACGATCTGACTAGGTTTCGGACGAGTCAGATTGGACGATCCATATCTAAACCATTTTATGATTTAAAAAAATAAAAATAAAAATTGGGCCATGTTTGGATCGGCCGATCCCGAGTTGGATCAGTGATCCAACTCGGTATCAAACCAGGACGATCCCCGATCCGATGCCGAGTTTAAACACTATGGTTCATTCATTTCATCCTGAAACTGCTCCTCTGTCAAATAAAGTCGTTTTTTTGTGCATTCAAAGTTTATGACATGAATAATGCTCATTTGTTCAGAATAAGTAATATTACGAAGAACCAAAACAGGCAAAAGAAAAAAAAAAATGGTTGAAATGCCAAGATGCCTCCATTCTTACCAAGTGAACTAAACATACAGTAGTGAAAGTAACAGAATAATACAACACTCGTATTGGAAAGATAATGCACTTTTATATTCATTAGAACTTCACTCCTACGAAGTAATCAAAAAATACATCACATGTAAACGAAATAAAATGATCAATTAGCAGAACCAACTGAAACTCGAATCACAGAACAACAATACATCAAAGATGATTATCAAAGATTTAATAAGAAGAATCGGTTAGTAGCGAAATAAGCCTAAAACCAGTAACCATCGAAAAGCGAGAAAAGGAAGAATTAAGATTGTGGCATTAATTAGAAAATAAACTAATCAATAATATTAACTACCAAAAAAAAACATTACAGAGAAAATCTGCGGATACATGAACGGAGACGAGGAAGGAAAAAAGTACCTTTCGAAGAATTGAAGCTGCTGCAAGGCAAGCTCGTTTCATGGTTGACTTGAGAGCTCTTTCATTCGAAGGTGAGTGAAAACCTGCGCCTACATGAACAGCCACGAAGAACCTAGGGCTTTCCTCTCCTTCACCAGACATTTTTTATTTCTTCTTTCTTGTGGAGATATCGTGAACAAGAGACTGCTCCAATTGGAGAGGATCTCAACCCGCTTGAAGAACTTAAAAAGTTTTGGCTCGAGTTTCAGTCTCGTCTGTATATATAATATGGAGTTGAACAACGTTACCCGCACACGGACCTGTCCGGATCCTAGCCCATATAATGCACCCTGAGTCTTGAGATGGTGTGTGGATTAGGGATGGGGCGGATTTTGACAAACCGTAACCTCTCCTAGACCTAGAGGTGTCCAACTCCACCATTAACGACTTGGCTCAAGCTCGGGCTGGACTAGTATGAGCCGAACTTGAGCTCTATAAAGGTCGAGGGCCGAATATGAATCGGAAAAAAGCTCATTATTTTAATGAACTTGAGCTGAGTTTGGGTAGGCTGAACTTGGTTACAACTCGGCTTAATTTTTATATGAGATTATTATATTTATATTTTTATATCATATATTATATATTAAAGTTAAACATAAATGTTAATATATTATATATAATAATAATGATTATTATTATTAACTATAATACTAATGTATTTAAATTAAATTAAGTTTTTCATTCTGTAGGTGGGCTAACGCGTAGATAGAGCAAGCAAAGCTTACTAAAAAGACCTAAACTTATTCTAGTCTTACCTTAGATAGGATTTACCTATGCGCCTCCAAGAGGGGGGCTATCGAAGGGACCAGCAAACTGAATGAATCAGGGTCGGCTGAGGCGACCAACACGAACACGCTCTAACTCGATCGAGGCATAGACCATCGTGCCCCTCCTTTTATTATGACAAGGACAAGAATCGATCCCAAGGCCTGAAGATGACACCCTCAAGTCTTTATTGTTGTCCCAACGGCACCCTCTAAGTTAGGGTTGAGACCCAAAGTTGAATCAGGAAAAAAAAGTTCATTATCTTGATGAGCTTGAGCCGAGCTTGGATAGACCACTAAATTTTCATAATTTCATTATACTCATATTCCTATATCATATATTATATATTAATATTAAGCATAAATATAATATAATAATAATAATAATAATTAACTATAATATTAATATATTAATGTATTTATATTAAGTTAGGTATTTTTTATGAGAGTTTGGGTCCAAAATATTTTAACGTAGCGTGAGCTTTGTTCAAGGTTTATGAGCCTGAGCCAAATCAGGCAAAGCTCGGTTTGGCTCCTATCCACCCTTTATTAAACCCGCTCATGATCACTCGCTTCATTCGGGTCGGTATGACCCGGAATTTCCAGTAAAATATGATCGTTGCATTCGTAATCATTTGATAAACATGATATCTGGGTCTAAAGCGAACGGAAGATATAATCTGAAGCTGCAAAAATTCAAAAATCTTTTGAGAACGAGCTTTGTCCTGAAATAAACTTTCATCTGTTTCTTCCGTTTTTCATCTTATAAGCCTTTTGCTTTACCTGTTTTAACCCTTGAAATTAACAGAGAAAGACTGCAATTAGGGTTTCATTTCTGATCTCTCGCCATTGAGTGTCGAAAGATTTATTTCATTGAGGTCATCTTTGAGCTTTATTGTTTAATGGAGATCGTTTGATAGAGATCAACCGATTGTTCTTGTTTCTTTTTAGTATTTTTTTGACTATATAATTCAAGAAATATAGAAATTGTTCCTTAATTCTATAATTTTGGGTATTTTCATCTGCAAAGGTATTTGATTCCGCGATTGCGTATTTCCAGTTAATTGTTTTGTGTAATTATTTGAGTCGTTTTGTTGGAAAGATCAAGATATGTTCTAAGGTTCGGATCAGTGTAATGTTTCACTTTTCTTATTCGAAGATTCTGTTTTTCTTCAGGTACCGATTCAAGAAGAAAATAGAAGGAAGTGTTCCTTTTCAGTTAGTTATTGAATCAATCAACCGAGTCACACAGGTTTTCTCTAAATCCTCAACTAGTAATTTTGTTCTTTTCATTATTTGAGTCATTTGATTCCGTGATTGCGTATTTCCAGTTAATTGCTTGTGTAATTGTTCTTTTTCTTCTTGGATCACTAGAAGGAAGTGTTATTAATGTATCCCAGTTATCAAGAATTGGTGTCTGATTTCCTTTCTAATACTGAGTTTGCAGGCATAGAGGCATTGGGTTTCTTGATGTGCATTACTTGATATTCATGTGGGAGTTAAATGTTTTCTTAATTGCGCTGTTGAAATCTTTTAAGTAGGATCCGGAAACACAATAGAATTATTATGCCCTTGGATATGTGTGCCCTAGAAAATCATCCACCATGATTGTTTAGGCTTAGAACCGTATTGGACTATCTGTAATTATGGAATTCCCTTATTTTTTGCTTATGCTTAACGATTTTCTCAGAATTAGCCACAACTCCAATTTTATTTGGTTGAGAGAGGAAGGCTAGGTTAGTATTGAAACTATTACTTTATTCAATTCAAATGATATACCTTTAATAGAAAACAAGATGAGATATTACAAACAGTTGATCTTGCCATCTATTATGTTATCTTTCATTTACAAGTGGCTTATGTACGCTTTTTGATCCACATGCTAGGCCCAGAAGCCCTCAGAGTTTGTAATATAGCTTATTTGTCGAAGAAAGAATTCTACTCTTATATCAGAGAAGAAGCTGACTAATCCTTATGGCCTCAGGAAGCTTTAATTAACTTTGTATAGGCATTAATATTTGGTTTTAAGATGAATAGCAGCCTGTTCTGAGAACTTTTGTTTCACAAATGTGGTATGACTATAATTGGTGAGCTCACATTAGGCGCGTAATTCGGTCATTTTGGTTCGGTTTAGTGACCAAACCAATACCAAACTGAAATATAGTGAACTAAACCAAAAACCGAACCAAACCGAAATACAAACCGAACCGAACTATAGTGACCAAAACTGGAAACCAAACCAAACCGAAATAGATTCGATTTTTTGGTTCGGTTTCATAAAATTAATGCTATTTTACGTACTAAATACACATACACATAAAACATACATGCATGCATATACATATACATATACATATATAGATATATGTATATTAGTCTAGTTCGGTTCAGTTTACATATATTTAGTTAAGTTCGGTTCGATTTTCGGTTTGGTTCGGTTTAATCGAAGCCTAAACCGAAAACTGAACCAAATTAGTTCTTTTTTTTTTATTTTCCAAACCAAAACCAAACTGAAATGAAAGAAACCAAACAAAACCGACTTTTTTCGGTTTGTTCTTTGGGTTTTCGGTTTAAACCGAACCAATTGACACCCCTAGCTCACATAACTTCATGACCTTATCTATTTATAGATATTTTTAGGTAGCCGTATCCTATGGATCAAGGATAACTTTCTGAAAAACAACAGGTATGACATCATTAATAAGTTCGTTTGAGTTTTTTTAAAATTATTGCATGTTACAGGATGATTGGAACATGTTCACTTATTGACTTAATTAGTATGGCGGTATCTTTAGGCCCCACTGCATTTATGCTTATGTACTTTGGTAGTTCTGATGCATTAGTAACATCTTCTTGCTCCCAATTTGTAAACACGGTGTCATTTGTACTGCAATTCAGGAAGCCTGCAAACAAGACAGTATGGGGAAACAGAAGAATATCAATGCTTCAATTTCTTCTGGTGAAAGCAATACTGATGATGGATTTGGCTTCGAAAGTGAAGATCCAAGTGAGGAACCGAGTGAAGAACAGGAGGAAAAGCTTACTGACGATCCATCAGGAGAATCTGTTCCTCAGCCATCCTTAGATGAGGAGAATGATGATGATAGAGTAGCAAATAGTGAATCATGTGAGGAGACAGAAGAAGAACCCACTGAGGAGTTATCAGAAGAATCTGGTCCTCGACCGGTTTCAAACTGTGAGAATGATGACACTGCGCAATCAAGTGAGCCAAGTGAAGAACCAGATGAGGAGCCAATTGACGAGCCCCCATGTGAATCTTTATGTCAGCAATCTCTAGACAGTATTGCTGATGACAGTGGATGTCAATCAGAATCTGTTCGTGTCAACTCAAATGAAAAAAAGAGACCGTTGGATACAACAGGAGGTGAGTCTAATCCATTGCAAGTTTACAGGTTTCAAAAGAAATTGAAACAAGAGCAATCTTTGAAGCCGAAATCAGATGTTGGGTCCGAGCAACAGGAACATACTGGAAGTTCTGGAAAACGGAGACGTAGTAGATGGGATTTGCAGCCAGATATTGATGAGAAGGCAGGTGAAGGTGACAAGATTAGTAAAAGAAGGAAAGCAAGGTGGGCTGATGATGATATGCAGTTGAGAATGCTGGGTCCCATTAATCTTCCTGACTTCAAAGAGTATGTTTTTGGATCTGATGATATTGAAGTCCAGGAATTGAAAGTGAAGCTTCTAGAGATAAATAAGAAGCTGCAGGGCTCAGAGGTACATGATGACAGACCAGAGGAAGGAAGATCACCTTCTCCCCAGCCTGTGTACAATAACCTTGGAATCAGAATAAATTCAAGGGATGTAAGATTCCGTCAGAAACTCATCCAAGATCGCCAACATATTGTTTCAAGGTTGATACAGAAGAATCCAACCTTTAAACCTCCTGCTGATTACAAGCCACCGAAGCTCTGTAAGAAAATTTACATACCAGTTAGAGAATATCCTGGGTACAATTTTGTTGGTCTTATTATTGGCCCCAGAGGGAACACACAAAAGAGAATGGAGAAGGAAACTGGGGCCAAGATTTTATTGAGGGGTAACGGCTCGACAAAAGATCCAAAACCAAAGCAGAAGCCTGATCCATCTGATAATGATGATTTGCATGTCTTGATAGAGGCAGATAACCAGATGTCACTAGATGTGGCAGTAGCGATGGTTGAGAAGCTACTGATTCCTGTAAATGAGGGGATGAATGAGCTCAAACGCACGCAGCTAAAGGAGCTTGCTAAACTGAATGTAACATGCAGAGGCAGGAACTTGTGCAAAGTGAGTGGTGACAATGGGCACAGGCACTTGAAGTCAACCTTCAAAATAAATGTCTCCTGTGACACATGTGGTCGCAGTGGTCATTTCACAGCCAATTGCCCATTGACTGCACTGACCCCAGGTAGCGATCTTGACTATTACCAACAGCAGAGTTTTCTTGGTGAACTTGGAGATGGGAAGGGCCTGAGTTTTGCCGCCTCATCTGCTTCAAGTAGCCTTCCTGGGGGTTGTAGTAATGCTGCGTTGGGCACTTCTTTAGGTTATGGTTCATGCGCTGGCCTCAGTTCAACTCCAAGTACCCAAAGCAAATCCAACAATGCAAACCTTTATGTTGGTTATCTTCCTCAAAGAGTGGATGACAATTGGTTACGAGAGCTGTTTTCTCCTTTTGGCAAGCTTATTGAAGCAAAAGTGATTAATGACCGAAACACAGGTGCCAGTAAGGGCTATGGCTTTGTCAGATATGATGATCTCGTCAGTGCTGCTACAGCCGTGGAACACATGCATGGACATAAGATTGATGGGAAAATGTTGGTTGTAAGGGTAGCTGGGCCCCCAACATCAGGATTCTCGATCGTTAATCTTCATCCATTGCACTCAGGACCTTCAGTAGTTTCCCAAGATATCCTCAGTCCGACAGCTTGGCCGGGTCCACCTGGGTCCATGCTGCAAGAACCTCAAGCTTCCTTTTCTAAGTTTGAAGTCATAGGCATGCCTTCTTCCATCTTTGTAGAACCCGGTCATCCTGTCCCGAAGGCGAAGAGTGGGAGCCTAGATTTGTCTCCTTCCTACATCTACTTGGGGAGCAGTGATTCCTCATCTTCAAGCAAATACTTATCTTCATCATATAATATACCAGGCCAAATCCCGATCTCGTCCCCAAATTCATTTGCGGAGTTTCCCGGTAATCCGAGTTATGTTGGCTCCCATCAATCATATTTCACCACGCCGGCAAGCAATCCAATACCAGGACAGCTCCATATCCCTGTCCCACAGGGAAGGACTATGAGACCTATGCCTTTTACATCCTCTTTTTCTCCTGTGAGAGATACCAATGTAGTAAAATCTGGATATGAAAAATTTATACAAGATACGACTTGGTAGGGGCCTATATCATTCCTGTGCAAGAGTGACTAATGAGAGTTGTTTCCTATGTTCACACCTTGGCCAAACATATTGACAGTTGAAAGGAATCGGTCCGTATAAATACTAACCATTGAAAGAGTTGATTCAGTACTTGTTTTATTCATCATAAAGAGCAGATACTTTTTCATGTTACGGCAACTGCAGCTGCCTCTGTTGCACTAGCTGAAGTTGGTTTTGGCATAGTGATGAACATTGCCTTTCTTTTTATTCTGTTTTTGTATTTTTTTTTTCCTTTGTACATTTTAGTTCATATATAAAAATGTGATTCTTGAGGAGGGGATCAAAGCATATGCAGGTTCTGAATTTTGTTGCCTCTTAGTGCAAGATTATAGTTATGGATATGTTCATATTTCGAAAGTTGCCTCCAGAATAATAAGCAGATGTATTTAATACTCATTTGAAACTCGGCTTTCAGATTGCAGTATTACTATTCCTTCCCAAGTTCAGTCCACAACTTTCAGAGTATATACATCCAACATATCCCATGTTAGAGATCTCCTTGGCCAGATTACATACCAACCAATAGACTCATTCTTGACCTTTGCTACATCTCTCAGAAAGAATGCAAAGGCTAGGTCTGATATGATTACAATTCAGGCAAGTACATATACATTACAGGAAGGTTGCCTCTCATGGCAGTTCTCAAACCTCGCTCCGAAAATATCATACTATAGTTTGAATTTCTGAATTGCTTCCACCCATTTTTGAAAAACAACAGATGTGGATGTAAACATCTTGTGATTAGGCTGTACATCTGAATTATAAAGCTGAGTGTTCCTACGATTTATATCATCGAAATATTAAAATGCATCTCTGAAGAGTTAAAACACCGACGAGATATTTTCATTATTACTAAAAGAGTCATCAAAATCTCACTACGCAATAAGAATGGGAAGAATAATCATATATAAAAGAGTAACACTGCCAGTTTTATAATTCCTTGGTTGAATACAAATATTGCAGAAAAGAAACCTCTCCCTTCATTTGTAAGCTTTGTTTCTCCTCGAGATGCCTACTCTTGAAGGCAGCATATTCAAACATTACATGTATCTTGCAATTACAAATGGTATTCAGTTGAAAACACTAGGTTGCCATAAGCTCAGGGACCTCCAACTTGTTTGGTAAAGAAGAGAGCAGTACACTTCTCTAATGTATCCTCAGGGCTAGAGACTGTAAAATGAAGAATGAGCTGAGAATCAGTATTCTACTACAGGGAGAAAAGTTTGTGTTACTACATGATACATCACTGGTAATTATGATTTTAAGAATCCTACTATTCTTGATAACTGGGATACGTTTGAATAGTTGTTACGGGTTTGCTTGTCGTAGTATCTTTGGCATCTAAATCGATAAGACTAGTTAAGGATTTAGAGCAAACCTGTGTGACCCACAGTACGCTCTGATTCATAGATCTCGTAATCATTTCCTCCCTATCCAAAAACAAATTTCAGCTCCTCCTTACGTCCAATAAAATGTTGCGGAACGTAATATTTACATGAATAAACACTGAATGAGGATGAAAATAAAAAAAAAGGCTTAGATTTACATAATCCACTGCAAAACAGTGAAATACAAGATTAAAGACAGGCCTACATGCAAATAGAGACTAGACTGTTGTAGATGACCCGAATGGACTGGCTAGATGGATGGTCCACCTTGTGTTACATGCCATCCATGCGAAAAATCCGAACTATGGTCCTTGGTCCTACAAGACGATAATCTTGGGGGAATACTGTGGGCCTATGGGTTGGAGGCCTGGGAAAAAGGCCCGCTGCTCAGGGCCCGCCCCCAGCAACTCCACTCAAAGGAGGGGATCCTATACACCAAGCCCATAATAACAACTAACGGAATCGTAACGAGCCTTTACTTTTCACTACTATATATCCCCTCATTCTCGAGAGTAGGAACAAGACATACATGAAGTAACCTAACGCCTCTGCAAAGTAAAAACCTCTCTCTTATCCTCTCAGGATCCCTTGAGTGCTCTGTCCCTTCTACCAATCACCAAGCCTCCACCCCACATCAAACAAACCCCACCTACAAGGCTACAACTGTTTGTTTTCACCAGTGTAAGATAAAATATGCCATGTTTATTCTTCTCTTATTTGTTGGGAAAGTTTGATAGGCATGAAGCCATGACCTCAAGGTTGTAGCAAAAAACGCCAACCAATTGAGGTAAGGTTCCACTAGTTAGTAGAAAGACGAGCACAACGAAGAAGCACTCGTAAGCACCAACCAGTTGAACCAAGGTTCTACTAGAGAGATAAGCAAGAACAGAAACACTCATAAATTGGAGACTGAGATACAAGGTAAAACTTGCTCATGCAAAAAGAAACCATCCATACGAGGGAAATAAGCAACTAATTGCTCATACATTTCAAGCAAGAGAGAGTGGTCAAAAGAGGTAAAATTATATGAGATTAACAAGTTACCTTGTAAGTTTTGTCCCCAAAGAAATGGATTTCATGGAAGTCATAAAGGTATCTCAAGCAGTATGTCTTGTCCCAGCCTTGGGGGAATACCTGTTAAAAGCATTATGCTGAAAAGTAAACTCAACTGCACAGATCTTCTAACTTACCTTCCACTTTTAACTGTTTAAGAGTAATTGATGAACAGACTAAGATTATAAATCACTCACGTCAAAGCTTATTTGTCCTCCAATCGAAAACATCAGGTTAAGGTGAGCAAACTTTTGACGTAGCACAGAGACCATCTTCATACGTATGTTATGAATCTGAATAGACATGTTTTATTTCAGGAACTATCTTATCCAAGAACAAAGTCTACAGAATAAATGATGAATTGGCATTCTTTTTATTCAGTCACAAGAGGGGATATAAAGTTTTCATACCTTGTCATACTTTTCAAATGTGTCCCGTTCTTCTTGGCTGCAATTTCGCCCTATGGGGGATACATTAAGCATCCCGCTTCGAAATTTTACGAATGTTCCCCTAGAAAAGTAATTGAAAGAGAAGGATCTTAGTAAGCTTAATCTAATATATGCAACCAAGACGCTCTCCAGTTTCCACAAACCTTTTTATCGGGATATCCAAGTCCGCTATATAATGAAGTGTAAAATTTATAAACTCCTGCACAAATGTTGCTCTTCATCACAATTTCGTATATAGGTACCTGTTGATGCAGATGGAGCATCTGACACCCAGGAAATGACTATTTCTTTGGGTGATTGCAGAAGCAAGGGAAAGGCCTCACCTTTAGTTTTTCTTCTCCAAGAAATGACTTGAGACTCTATGCAAGGAAAATACATGAACAGTAAGGAGAATAATGCTCAAAATACAGAAACAAGAACTAATAAAAAAAATGTAAATATGTGACCATAGTGGGAATTGGAAGCTCTTATAAATCCTACCAAAGAAAAAAGAAAGAAAAGTAGGACTATTGCAGCACTGCTCAAGCACCTGAAGCTCTAATTAGAGAAATATATTGAAACTGCAGTTGGTTAATCAAACATCTTAACATATTTAAACCGAAGACAAAATACATCAATTCCGACAAAAATATTTCCATATTTGTCCAGTCCTTTGACTTCTCCACTGGTATTGGCTACTAAGTGCTGAGATATGTTAATCCTAAATGGCCTTGGATGGGATATTGAAGTATTAAGAATAATTCAGGAGAACTGCACATTCTACATGTTCAAGGGGTAAGGGCTATGGATCCCCTTTTCGAATTCATTGGTGGATGCAGCTGGGAAACTCTCAAGGATAAAACAGATTTTTCTTAACTGTGCAACAGCCTCTTCTGGGTTAATATTTATCTGCATAATCTATTAACACTCTATTTCTTCAATAGTTAAATGGTATAGTATAGTAATAAGATCTTGTGCCAAGCAGTGTGGAACTAAGAGAGTAATAACAAATCCTTTAAAAACAAGTTTGGGTACAAATGACAGTAGAAGACCGATATATTTCTGGATATTAGCACATATAACCCAGAATTTATAGAATTCTCAGTTCTTGGCAATATTGTACTGGTGCTTTGTGATAGACGTGACAAGACAATACGTACCAATATCATCCAAAACTTGAAACCACACAAATAAATCACCAAAGGCCTAGTCAGTTGGAGCTCTGATTGCATCTTTTTCTTGGACTTTAGTTTGCCCACATCATTACTTCATTAGTTTACATCATTAAAATTTGAAAGTCAAGCAAACCTAATACTAGGATTCATAACTTCCTAGAGATAATACATCCAAACCTAACATGCATATCTACACGCAAGAAAAATAGGGTCAAGGGTTTTATTGATTGAGGATAACAATCAGGTAATAATAAGGATAAAAATAAAAGAATATAAGAAGAACTACGAGTTAAGAATGTGTGTTAGGGTTGAGGGTTTACTGTCGAGTTGGGTCCCCCTCCCCCTAGGTCAGGCTTGGCTTGCAGGTTTTCTATGTTGTTGTTGGCTTGTTGCTTAACCCAAGCTGATCGAAGCTCATTGCCTACTTATCTATGCTTAATGTCTTTACGTACCAAAAATAGCACAATTCGCTTACATTAACCATTTGATTCGGTTGATAATCTAGCTATTATCATAAACAAGCAAAGTTCCTTTCACAATTAAACACCACAGACAAATAATTGAACTAAAAAAGGCACCAGATTAATAGCATAGAGAACCATAGATGTAAAAGATCTAACATTCAATCAGTAAGTGAATTTGAAAATGACTTAGACTCTTCGAAGCCCCACTGGTTTCCTCATTGAGCAACATGACCAGTATGGGACCTTTGTTGGTATATTGTTAAAGGCGAGCAGCTAAGAGCCCTGGTGCACACTTGGGTGATTAAGCTTATTTTTAGCGCAATATGTTGTCTAAGTGAGCCCAAAGTGGGCACTCGCTAATACAAACAAATGCCCACATAAGAAGCATGCTGCATCACTTTCAGATGGAAACTTGCCTACAGTGATGATATTTTATTTGGAAAAGGTTATAAAATGTTGTAAAAATAGTTATATTTTGCTATACCTAGTCTCCTTTTATTCTAAACAGCCTAAAGTGGCCACTCGCTAATGCAAACAAATGCCCACATAAGAAGCATGCTGCATCACTTTCAGCTGGAAACTTGTCTACAGTGATGATATTTTATTTTGAAAAGGTTATAAAATGTTCTAAAAATAGTTATATTTTGCTATACCTAGTCCCCTTTTATTCTAACCAGCCTTTACTGATGACTAAGTTATACTTCCAGTAAGGATGTTCATCTTTTTCTCGATCCAAATATCTGCATGGGTGAAGATCAACTGCCGATGCATTGAACCAGGGGTCTTAAAATGCGGAAGCCAATCAAAGGGCTTAGAATTGTTATCCATCCATATTCTGTCTTTATGTTTTCATAGTTAGGAAGACACTTGTAAGAAACATGTTTATTCTTTCTCATTGCTTGAACTGCGACAACCAGCAAGTCATTGCATTTCTATGCCAAGTGTTATGACTTATGATATTGTATGGTATACTACTACCAGTCAATGTTGCATATAATCAAGTTAATTCAAAAAAAAAGAAAAAATATTTAGTCCCACAAATTATTTTGCTTATAATATCAAATGTTCAATACTAGGCCACTCAGTCTACTAGGCGATTGTCTGGGGCAAAAGTGTCTACATTTGTTTTGTTTAAGACGACATTCTGCTCTCTGTTGTAAACAGACATCAGGTAGGCAATTGATCCTGAAATGATTATTAGGACCTTCTGATTTTTTTATAGGTAGTTGATGCTTGAGGCACTAACTGGGAAAGTATAATCTTGTGTACCAGGAAAAAAGAGAAAAAGAAAGTAAATCTTACATGAGAGACAAGCCCCGCATAAGCTCCTTAAATTATATCTGAAATTCTCTCTTTTGAGTTGTTTACTCAAACAAGTTGAAAATCTTGAATTTAAAAAGTGGAGCCTGCATTTAACATGAATACAATACCTGGATGCCAATAAGCTTCCCGTCTCTATGAGCAACAAGACCATTTTCAGAAAAGACATAATCATAGTCATCAATCACTGCAAAGGAGTATGTCCCCACAATGTTAGACATCAAAGAAAAGAAAAGACATAATATTTTTTTGAAAAGACACAATCATAGTCATCAATCACTGCAAAGGAGTATAATTCTTAAAAAAGAGGAGTAAACAGTGGTTTAGACTAGTTGATGCTATTTGGCAATAGCTTTATCTGATATAATATAAAGAGACTAAATAAGAGTGCAGTTAGAAATACACAAACAGGCACTTTTCACATATTTAGATGTTTTCAAGGCACATTGTTCTTAGAATGTTATAATTGAAGGACAAGTCAAGTGGAAAGTTAGAATATGGAAGTATGGATATTTCTATCTTGTTTTTCTTCATATTTTGGATATAAATTTTTATATTATAGAAATGGTTCCTTATTCTAAAGAGAAAACACAGTTTACTAATCCGAATATATTATTAGATTTATCCACTGTGATTTTGCAACAGATTAATGATTCAGAACATTCTTATAATACATGTTAAGGTTTGTTCTATTATTCATTTACAGACTTTGTTCTTCATTGCAAATGATTTCAATAAAAATTAGGTCCTACACTCCCTAGGTCCTCCAATCTAAGCTTGACGGCATTCACATTTCTAGCTTTCAGGTTTCTCTTGGTATTATAGACTTACCATTTGTGCTTTATAAAAATTAGGGACTGTGTTCTTCATCCCAAATGACTTCAATAAAGATTAGGTCCTACACTTCCTTGGTTCCAGCTCCATTACTCTCCAATGTAAGCTTGACGACATTCACATTTCTAGCTTTCAAGTTTCTCTTGGTATAGACTTATCATTTGTGCTTTATGGTGCAGATTGGTCAACCTCAAAGCAGATATAATTAAGAAAGGAAATAAAAAAAGCAACAAAAACTCTTAAACTTAACATAGTGGTCAATAATCATTATTGTACGCCAGTGGTATACTTGTCGAATAAAAATACAATTTTAGTCATAGTTTTGAATCCAAAGAAGTGTGTCGTAATCATAAGATCTTTTCGAAAGCCACACACAGTCCTTTGCTATTAATTATCTTCTTTTAACGCATACAATCTGAAATATTGTAGTTAATAGTTTCATAAATCCTATTCTTTTGCAGGAAAATGTTTCAATGAAAATAATAATGCTAACAAGTACAGGTAGCATCGAGGTCCAAAAGAGCAAACTTCATCCTACCAACATGAAGAACAGGATTGAAAAGCAAACTCCAAAAGGTATAGCTTGATTGCTCAACATAGTGATAAAAAATTGAAACTAACAGAGTTTGTTCGTTTTTTTTTTTTTGTTTTTTTGATGAATAAAAGTGAAGTTGAGCAGATCTAACATGCCTTAAAGTTTATACCATAGGCCCAAATTAGGCCAACAAACTAAAGTAGCCCATACGTTTGACTGATGTTTTAACAGGTTTTTAATAGATATAGCTTCAACAAGAAGCAGAAATAGATAACAACACACACCTGATTCTCCATCAAGGGAAACCTGAAAGACAGATTATTGAATAAAGACTATTTCAGCTGTTACAGCACATGCAAGGAAGAGACACCTTTGATTTCTTAAATTGGTCGGACGCCATCTCAACCCTAGCTTTTCTAGTGGTAGGTCTCCATTAACACTAGTTTTATCTTTTTTCAAGTTCTGTCACTCTTTTTTAAGTTCACTTTTGAGATTACTTTTTTTTTTTTTTCATTTCTATCACATGTTCTTATAGCTCTAAATTTATTCTTGATGTAGTGCAATTCTTGAATTGTTTCTAAACCCTAGAATTTTGAGTTTTTTTAAAACTACTGTTACAGTCAAGCAACTTTGTTTATTTCTTATGCTAATGGTTTTTTAGTAACAATTTTTTCTAAAATCTGGTTTCCAAGTGAACTTCAAAGCCCAAATTTTGATAATCAGAACTTACTAAAAACCACAATTACACCTCAAGAAACCCTAACTCTAGTTTCTGATAATTCAAGAAACCTAGGTTTCCATATTATGTTCAGCATCAACTAGTAGGTGCAAACCTGACTTCCCCAGCTGTTCCGATATCTTAACAAGGTCAGATCCACCAACGACACCAACCGTGACAACCTGAAATCAGAAAAAATAAAATAAAATAAAAATTATCATTTACAGATGACGTATCTAGACATGCTAATCCATAAAAAGACATTAATGGAAAGAAGTATAGTGAAAATCATGCTTTTCTCTGATCAGGAATTAGAGTTGCATTGATCAAGTACCTTTCGAAGCTTTTGCACGAACTCCAACATCTTTGGAGTTGCTACCTGACATTTGAGTAAAAAATACTTAGAATAATGCTACCAGAAACCAGTATCATCGATCACTGTTCATATATTTCATCTCACTACGTGCAAGTATAGGGTGGAAAAAATTGACCAAGTCTTTCAAAATCTAATAAAAATTTTAAAGGTATCTCTGTATCCCTCTACTAGTAAGCTAAAATGAGAACAACCCCATTTTTTTTTAACTGAAATGACATTTGCAAGCCTAGAACAGATCATGAGAATTTCATTCTTTGAAAATTCCCAAAACTGGCATACCAAAAGATACATTTATGCACTAAATATGCCACCTCAAATCCATCTAACAAACATTTTCCAACAAAAAGGGAAACGAAAAACAACGGAAAGGAAGAAAAGAAAACAAGAACAAACCTCAAAAGTAACACCAAAGAAACAATGTCAGCTATACCCAATTAAAATTAATGATCACTGATACAAAGAAAACTTTGAAAAACCTACATATAATGAATTATCTGATGAAAAGAGTGCAATATCTGATGACTGTAATCCAATAAAGCTATAATATATAAAATAAAATAAAAAAGGGACCACAATCAATTGCTTCAGAAAAATAATAACCTAATGTATGGATCTCATCTTAGGTCGTACAGAATCATCAGATTGATCACAAGAATAATACAAAGATAAAAAGAAACAAAAAGTACATACCTTTCTAGGAGCCGTAAGAGTCCCATCAACATCAAACAAAGCAATCAAACCTGGCTTTCTTCCATCCATTGTTGTGAAACGATTTTCTTCCACAAATCTAAATTCTATTGCACAAAAAATACCATTACCAAATTGAACACCTATCACTAAGAAAATCAAGCAATTTGCATATTTCCAGAAATTTGACAAATGTTTTTTTTTTTTTTTTTTGTGTGTTAGATATTTCAAAAATTTAACTAACTCAGTGAGTCAAGGTAGAATGAAGAGCTGTTCCTGTCCCTGCCAATGTTTATGGAATCCGAGTTTGCAACCTTAAGCTCGGATTAAATTAAAGGAGTTTGTACGAAATTCGCAAACAAACTCCAAAACGGACAACAGAACTGGAACGAGTTCTGTAACTTCGATTTCACAGATTAGCGATTTCTAATAAAACTCGATCATACAAGCAATGCCGAACGAAGAACAGAGAAAGAAGAAAAATACAGCGCAATTGCTCGAATTTCATCGAAAGCTAATTGCATATTCAGATCTATAACTAAGAACCATAGAATTAAGAAAGATCAAATGCAAATTAAGACGAGATTATGTTACCTCGGATGATTAAGTAAATATGATAGCGAAATTGTTTGAAAAAATCGATTTTTCCTCAATTCGTGAGAGAAATCGTCGCAGATCTTCAAGAACTTCGAAATCTTTGGAAGTTGATGCTTAGAACTGAGAAGAGCGAAGATCTAGAGACCAGCAAACCTACAGTGTGAGCGAGACGAAATCTCTTTAATTTTACGGTGCTTCAAGTTCCATCGAATTTCGATGGTCTGTATCCAATAATGTCCCACGTGGATAACTAAAAACCGTCCGATCATTAACTGCGATCGATCGGAACTCAAAGTTCTAGAAGAAAACGAATCTCTAAAGCGATGTCACGAGAAACAAACGGTGTATATGATTAGCATTTAGCACGATAGCAGTATTCAAAGCCACATGAGGCAAAGAGAGTAGTCAGATTCTAGAATTCAAATTTTCCTCCCTTTGCCATCTCCTCAAATGGGCTTTGTAAAAATCAATTTGGGCGGTGCTGTTAAAGGATTTCTAGGAGAGGCCGGTGCTGGTGCTCTTTGTCGGAACGATAGAGGGAACTTTCTATGCAGAACGGCTCTATACATTGGTATATTAGAAACATTAATAGCGGAAACAACGGCATGTTTAGAGGGCCACGACTTACAGCATACTAGGGATATAAAAGAGTCATATTAGAAAGTGACTCGAGGTTGATCGTCAATGCAATTGTGGGGACTGTGGTCTGCAATTAGTTTTCAGAGAGCATTATACGTGAGGCACAATCTCTTCTTCCTTGTTTGATATAATTTTCTTTAGTCATAATTGTATGGAAACTAATATGGCTGCCGATTTGTTAGCCAATTTAGCCATTACTGATGGATCGCTTACGTGGATTAATTCCCCCTGTAAACTTGGTACTGATGATGAGCAAATTTGAAAATTGATTCAAGCCAATGATAGAATGACATTTGGCAAGGTCAATTATGTAATTACATACTGCATTATGAATTTAGAACATATATTCGAAATTTTATACACTCACTTTTGTTAGGAGAGTAATTCATTTTGAAAGCCCATTTAACATGGGAGGATTGTTCGAAATCAGTATACAGTTAGAGGATATACTCGACATAGACCTCAAACTAACATTCATTCGAAAGAGAAATTTTGAAATATTGTGTCGCCTTAGACATTAAAGAGCAATTTAGGTTAACCACTTCGAGAGGGTCAATTCGTCATATTTAGGTTAACCACCTTGAGAGAGTCAAGCATTACAACACAAACTACAAGCATTATAACACATAGTACAAATTACAGCACATAATACAAGCAATATAACACAGAGTACATGCATTATAACATAGAGTACAAACAATTACAACATAAAATACAAACATTATAACACAGAGTACAAGCATTACAGTACAAAGTACAAGCATTGCAACACATGGTACAAGCATTACAACACAAAGTACAAGCAATTACAACATGGAATAAAAACATTATAACATGGAGTACAAGCATTACAACACAGACTACAAGCATTACAGCACAAAGTAGAAGCATTATAATCCAGAGTACAAGCATTATAACATGGAGTACAAGCATTACAACACATATCATAAACATTATAAAATGGAGACAAGCATTACAACATGGATACAAGCATTACGATACAAAGTAAAAGCAATTACTATATGTAATACAACCATTATAACACAGAGTACAATCATTTTTACCTAGATAACGCTTGTACTCTGTGTTATAATTGTATTACATGCTATAATGCTTGTACTCTGTGTTGTAATGCTTGTACTCCTTGTTGTATTGCTTGTACTCCATGTTATAATGCTTGTACTCGGTGTTGTAATTCTTGTACTCCATGTTATAATGTTTGTACTCTGTATTGTAATGCTTGTACTCTGGGTTATAATGCTTCTACTTTGTGTTGTAATGTTTATACTATGTGTTATAATGCTTGTACTTCATGTTATAATGCTTGTATTCTATGTTGTAATTGCTTGTACTTTATATTGTAATGCTTGTACTCTATGTTACAATACTTGTACTGCCCGTTATAATGCTTGTACTTTGTTCCGTAATGCTTGTACTCTGTGTTATAATGCTTGTATTTCATCTTGTAATTGCTTGTACTTTGTGTTGTAATGCTTGTACCCCATGTTATAATGCTTGTACTTTGTATTATAATGCTTGTACTTTGTGTTATAATGCTTGCGAGTTAATTTGGACTTACATTCAGTCCAGGCTCACTTTTGAGTCGAAAGTTGAGTTCCAGTTAAAGTTTATTTTGTTACCTTTTATTAACCTTTTGAATTTTTCATTCTCTCATATACAGAGGTTAATTGGGCTTGCATTCTTAATCCATTCTGAAGTGTTCAATGTCCATGTTTCACCTCACCTGCACAACTCATGGAACTAAAAACTGAACCATCAATGGCTCTTTTGATGACAAGAAACTAAAAATTTATAGTTTCCTACGCTACGTTGAATTAAACTTATCCATTCACATAAGAACGAGACCAACCATTCAAGAGGAAGAATGAAACTAAAAATTTATAGTTTCCTTCACTACATTGAAAAGAAAGAAGAATGAAAATCTTAGAATCAAATCAACAAACCCCTAGAATGAAAAATTAAAAAACATTAACAAGGAATGATGAAAACCTAGAATCAAATCGATGAATAAGCCTTCAAATGAATGTAGCTTGTGGCGCCGACACTTCGATTAGGATCACAGCAAAGTTGATAGGCGAAGCAATAAGCATATGGCGATGTGCTTAGTCGGAAGAGGAAGCGATGCGATTTATTCTTCATCCATGGGAATCGTCCAACTGAGAGAGAGAGAGAGAGAGAGATCTTCGCTTCTCGTCTGAAACTCTGGGAAGCAATGCAAGGTTCGGTGGTACGAGGTTTATTCTTCATCCATGAGCATCCAACTGAGAGAGAGAGAGAGAGAGAGAGAGAGAGAGAGAGAGAGAGAGAGAGAGAGAGAGAGAGAGAGGGTATTGTTCTTTTTTTTTCTCATTGAGTTTAGATGAAGGGTAGTTCTGGAAGAAAAATGCTCAAAACCAACTGAGAGAGAGAGAGAGAGAGAGGTATTGTTCTTTTTTTTTCTCATTGAGTTTAGATGAAGGGTAGTTCAGGAAGAAAAGAGAGAGAGGTATTGTTCTTTTTTTTTTTCTCATTGAGTTTAGATGAAGGGTAGTTCAGGAAGAAAAATGCTCAAAAAGGGTATGGTCTAACTCTTTTGCTAATATTTTGTTTTCCCTAATGATTTTGTGATTTTATTGTTTCTTTCTAATTTTTTTCAAAAAGTCCTATATAAAATGGTTATGTTTTGTTTTTCTTCTCATAATGCATTATTATTGTTTACATGAGATTAAATTATATTATAAAGAAAAATAAATAAACATTCAATCACAATATTATTATATCTCTAATGATATTAGATGTATTTAAAAATTAATAATAAGTAATTTAGTAAATCAAAATGGGTTAAGGGCATCTCCAATCCTTCCCTAAAACTTTCTCCAAATTCAAATTTAAGGAAAAAAAGGGTAAAAAATGCTCTCCAATCATCTTTAAACCTCTCCCCAAATTTGGGAAATCCCTAAATTTTTCTCCAAATCAAGGGAAATGTTTAGGGACTCCCCCCCCAACAAAGAAATAATAATCGAAGAATCACCCTCAGCATTTAACTATCCTCAACATTTAACTACGAAAACTGATAACATTTGGCATCTCGAATCACCTATTCAACTAACTTTTTTCCAGTCATCTTCTTCTTCGTCTTCTCTCTTCTATTCCTCTATTCTGCTTTATTCTCCATAATCTCTATTGCAGGTTTTGTATAAAATGCATAAAATATAAATTAAGTACAGCGTTTCCAAAATCCTAGCAATATTTTATAATCTCCATGTAATATTTTCTTGCTTGTTTGATTTTTTTCCTGATAATCTTATTGAAGCTAGGGTTTCTAAATGAAGATTTTTTCCCTTTTATTCACAACCAACATAGACTTGGTTGATCCAATCTCTGTAAATATCTCTATAGAACAGAGAAACAAACAGAATAACAAGCTCTACTCTTGTTATTATGTTCAAATAAACAGATAAGCTATATATTAGAGGAAGATTGAAGCAAATCAAACCTTGGGATTTGCTGATGGTGACGAATAGCAACGGAGAGTGACGGTGACGACGAGAACAACAATGACGACGATCGACGACAATGGCAACGAAGGTTCTAGATGGATCGTTTTGGTTAGATGAAGGGTTAGCACTGAGAGTGGGATTGAGGTAGCAAGAAGAGAAAGAGAAAATGTCATTCCCTGGATCCCGGTGCCCGAATCCCGATGTGGGTGGCACGGATCACGAGGTGCGACCTTCGGGTTCCCAACCATGAAACGCGGCTAGCAACGATAAACCAATAATAAAAGCCTAAAATTTCTTTCATAAACCAAATCAGAGTGCGAAAGTCCAATGAATAAATCAAAGTTTGGCTTCAGATGAGCCT
>JAUPMG010280227.1:0-18476 GCA_031762675.1 Pachysandra terminalis | reverse complement strand
GCATTTGCAAATTAATCAGTTAACATGGGCTATCATTCCACACCTCATGAAATTTCCAGTGATACCACCCTCAAAAACTATCCCTGTGCCCACACGCACGGATAATCTGTAAGGAGACATCACTAGTATTCCATCCAAGCATACCATGACATGAACATCTATAATATTTATGTCGCACCATATCACGCCAACTAGTTCATTACTAATTCCTATGTTATTTTTCTTTCTTCCATACATGCATACTTTTATTTACTAGTAATTCATTATTCAACAATCTATCGCGAGGGTCTATTAATCATCATGTAGTTCATACCAGATACAAGTTCTATCCTAACATATTAAAAATTCATGCTAACAATCCACAAGGATCTTGACAGCACGGGTTGGTTACTTCACACATCATGCTTGTATGACATAAACCAAAATTCATTCCAACATATCACAATATAATCATGGAATCTCGTACCATTAATCCTACATGCATCGTACAATTAATCACACGACCCTAAGTGAGTTCTTGAAGGCGAAAACAGTAATCTACATACAAATTCAACTAGTCTCTAACCCTTGGCAATGGAGAATTACGGTCATAATCCCGAAAATGGTACTTAGTAAGTCAACTCTCTCTCTCTCTCTCTCTCTCTCTCTCTCTCTGTGTGTGTTTGTGGTTACTAACCATCGATCTAAAGTTCACAGATTTATTTGCAACTACATTAATCTCATCACTCTAGAAGGAAAATTAGGATCACAGTCCCACCATCCAAATTAATAGGGATCTCTCACAATGTTGGTATAAGATTCAAACAAAAGGGTGCTAAAATACCTAATCCACCTCCTCATCTCTGCTAATCATGAAAATATGCAATTATTCAAACAACAATCAAGATATGTCATCACACAGCAAACAACAAACCGTTCCTAATTCCAATTTCTATGTTCCCTCTTTCCTAACTTCAGATTTCTGCGTGACCACTACGTTCACTAGTCTCCTAAACTTCGACAAAATTAGACACTCAGGTACAAAACCTAAGCTCTGATACCAATCTGTCACACCCCAAAACCCGTGGAACAAATCCTTATGCAGTGGCACAGATCTCGAGGTGATACCTTCGGGTTCCAACCGTGGAACGCAGATCACCATAACAAAATACCAATAACAAAAGTAATGATGATTACTTCTATTAAACTCAGAGTGTGGAAGCTAAATAAAAACGTATTACATGTTACTGACTTCAGGAGAGTCACAAACTCAAACCAAAGAAAGAACTAAGAAAAGACTAAATCCTATTACATCCAAATTATCTTTAAAATATCACTGTAATGTTAAACAGAAAATAAACGAAAAGCAGCTACTAATCCATGTCCTTCTTCATCCTATCTCATCCTGCAACATAAAATGTCACGTGAGCTTGGAATGGCCAGTAAACCATATCTGTCATCCATTCTTATGGAACATCAATAGTCAAAACCAAAGAACGACAATAGAGAATAATTTCAATAAATAAGACACTGAACATAAATAGGTTTGATAGACGGACAACCTGATGTTATGCAACTCCCTGGCACTTCTGCTACTCTTGCACAACCTAACCTAACACCCCATGAAATGTCTTCTGATTTCATTGACCTCGATGCAAGAACTGAGACATTTTTTGAACACTACACAACTGTCAAATGGGCATGAATCTTCTCAACACACTGAGCACACTTGGCATTCTACTGTTAGATGCCCAAGTATTACTTCTAGCACGGCTGAAGATAAACCTCAAACACAGAACAATACATCTACTTCTTCTCATATACCCTCTCATAGGAAAGAGGAAATTTTGTCTAGCAAACTGTCACCAGAAAGCTCTCTTGGCCACACACCGACATCCTTTTGTATCTCTCCTCTCGAATCGGAAGCTTCTACAAATCTGCAGGATAACAATTTGACTTCTAATGACCAATTATCTACTATTCACCACGCTATAAGGGTGAATCAAGGTACTGAGCATAGGGAATCTTTTTCTTTTCCTCTTCCTACTGTGCAGGTCACTCCAGAACATGACTTTGAACCCATTTTCTCCGCTACAAGAGATTAAGTGTTGTTAGAAGAGAATGCTAGCACTCATCGTCGGAGAAATAATTCTTTGCATAATCCTCATGTTAAGCAAATTATCAGATCTTTCTCTCGACCATAATGCTCCACCCAACTGGCGGAGGCCTCTTAACACCAAGAAGTCAGGAGACAACAATACTGTGAACAGATTAGACGAGCACTCTCGTGTGTGCATAGACCTCCGACCATCAAGCATTCTAATGAAAATACTAACTTGGAACAGTAGAGGGATCCAAAACCTCTTCAAAACGTAGACATTTATCATCTCTCTTACGAACTCAACACCCGAATGTAATCTTCATACTTGAAACCGGAGTTAAGAAACTCTCTGTGGTTCAACTTATTTCTAAGTATGGTTATGAACACTCCTTTTGTATTTCCCCTCGTGGGCTTTTTGGAGGTCTATGTGCCATATGGAACAACGGAAATTTTATCATAGAACATTTACATAACACGGAAAAAATATTATATCTTCGAGTGTATGACCAATCTCTTCATTTGGAATGGCTTATGATATCTATCTATGCTTATCACCAACCCTTCTTAAGAAAACGATTATGGAATGAGTTGCGTAACTTTTCTAATAATTGGCAGGGACCATGGTTAATCTTGGGACACTTTAATGCGATCACTATACGATTGGACAAAGCTGGAGGTAATAGTTACTCAAATTCTATGAGATGTGGGTTTCAAGAATGCATCAATGATTGTGGACTCTACGGCTTGGGTTTCTCAGGTATTCCTTTAACTTGGACCAATAAGCGGGATCCACCTTTCTTAATTACAGAAAGACTTGATCGTGCTCTAGCTAATATAGACATGATAAATCATTATAAGGACATTAATGTGCAACACCTTCCTATCATCTCATTGGATCATTGCTCCCTACTAATCACAATTCACAATAATTCTCCGATTGGCTGCAAACTTTTCATATTTGAAGCTGCTTGGATCCATCAGCCTGATTTCAAGCACTTAGTTACACAAGCTTGACAAACCTGTTTTTCTGGTTCTCATGCTTATCAATTGGCCATGAAATGTAAGGTTTTAAAGAATAAGTCCAAAGTCTAGAACCACACTGTTTTTGGTAATCTTCAAACCAAAATTACAAACCTTAATAATGAGATTTCCAATTGCCAAACTACTAGATTACACTCTAATAACACTATTCCTTTAACTTCACAAGAACTTAATTTGATAAAAAATTTGAAAAAAGCACTTGAATACTAGGAACTCTTCTGGGCCCAAAGATCTCGTATCCAATAGCTCAAGTGTGGTGATAAAAACACCAAGTTTTTTCATTCTGCCACCATCCATAGACGTAGGAAGAACAGAATAATTTCCATTCTTGATTATGAAAACAATATTCATAAAAACCCTAGTGATATTGCCAACACTATCATTGCTCACTTTAAACAAAGTTTCACTAAAGAACAACCACACCACTTAATTTAAACGACCTCATCCCCTAACAACTTGTCACTAGTAGTGATAATGACTGCCTTCTTGGACCAATTTTGGATGTGGAGATGCTCGCAACCCTTAAACAGATGCTTGCGTTAAAGGCCCTTGTCCCTGATGGCCTTCCGAGACTTTTCTTTTTCACTTATTGGGATGTGCTGAACCCTCTCATTTGTTAGATGGCCAGAGCATTCTTTCAATCTGGTCATCTTCTTACTCAATTGAATCACACTTTCATTTTCCTTATTCCTAAAGTGGAAGACTACAGGCCCATTAGTTTATGTAATACTATTTATAGACTTATTACTAGAATAATAGTTAATAGAGTGTGTCCTCTTCTCTCGAAACTGATTTCTCCAATGTAGGGTGCTTTCATACCCAAAAGAAACATAACCGGCAATATTCTTATTGCCCATGAAATTATGAATTCATTTAAACATAAAAAGGGCATTCAAATTGGATGGGTGTCGCATTAGATATGGAAAAAGCATACGACCGATTAGATTGGGACTTTATTGAAGCAATGTTGTATTGACATGGTTTTCATAACCATTGGATCAACCTCACTATGACATGTATCTGTTCTCCCCACTTTTTCATTTTTTTTTAGTTAATGGATCATTTGTTGGATCATCCCCTCTTTGCGGATGAATTCGTTCTTTTTGCAAAGTCTTAACTTCTTTCCATGCTCTCCTTTACTTCAGATTTTATCTTCTTATCGCTTTGCCTCAGGACAAAAAATTAATTATAACAAGAGTACGATTATCTTTTCACCAAACTTGCCTAACAGACTTTGCAGATTATTTGCCCATTCTATGCGGATTCCTCGACATTCACATTCGAAAAAATATTTGGGTATTCCTTTGATCACGTCCCACGTTAATCGCAACACCTTTAGCGACATCATAGAAAAGACAAAACCCATACTTCAAGGTTAGAGCAGGAAACTATTATCTCAAGCAGGTAAAATCACTCTTATCAAAGCCACTTTATCCGCTACGCCACAATATTTGATGTCTCACTTCAAACTACCAAGGTACATTACTAAGTCACAAGATAAATTTCAACGTGACTTGTTATGGCCTCTCCCTGATGGCACTTCAAAAACACATCTTATTTCGTGGGACAAAGTTTGCTCTCCTAAAGACTGTGGAGGTCTAGGTCTTCAAAAAGCAGAAACTATTAATCAAGCTTTCCTCATGAAGCTTGGTTGGCGTATACTCACAGAACCAAATAATGTTTGGGTCAATTTAATTAACAAGAATATCTAACGTGTAACTCCTTTTGCAGATATGAATGCCAGATCCACTTCTTCATGGGCATGGAGAGGAATCCTACGGATGAGTGATAACCTCAATATCTGCCTTCGGTGGATTGTGGGATCAAGATCCAATATCAATATTTGGCATGACAAATGGCTTCAGGATAAACCACTTATTTCTACTATAACTCCACCCTTGAACCGAAACCTTGTTATGGTTAAGGACCTCATTGACCAGGACACTAAGGATTGGAACAGGGATTTGATTGCAAGCCTTTTTAGCCCATCTATAAGACACCAAATTCTATTCATACCTATTTTTGATAACCAAACCAAAGACTCTTGTTTGGGACCATACTCAATCTGAGTAGTTCAAAGTCAACAGTGTCATTACTATGCTTTACAACCATAGACACCAATCGTCAGACTCTTCGAGTTTGTACAATGCCCTTTGAAAATTGTGGTGTCCCCCAAAAATCAAATTCCTTCTCTCTGGCTTCTATGTCATAATGCGTTGCCAACTAATCACCTCCTTCATTCACGAAATATCTTATCACATCATACCTGTGCCACTTGTAATTTTGAAAGGAAAGATATATTCCATATTTTCATTTATTGCTCTAAAGCAAAACCCACTTTGGACCATCTATCCATAAGGGCTAGAGTGAATTAAAAAGGAAGACCTCATTGACTACCAAAAACTTACTGAATGGATAAAGGAACATCACCTTACTTCGTTTCTTCCTTTTCTCCTATGGAATATATGGAAATCAAGTATCGCCTTGATCTTTTAGAAACGCTCCTTTAGACCTGAGGAAATCCTTTCCTCGACTCTTAAATTTTAATCAGAATTTATGAGAGCTATGGCTAATCCTTTGTCTTTCTTGATGCTTGCACGTATTTGTAATTCACGAGGTTTGTGGAATAAAGAGCCTATACACATTAGAAGGCTTCCTCCTCCTATGTGTTTCTAAAAGCTGAATTTTGATGGATCAATCATCAACAACCGAGGAGCTTATGGAGTTATCTTAAGGAAATTTGATGGGACCTTTCTCAAAGCTTGCGCGGGACCTGTAAATGATTCTACGATCAATGTTACAAAAAGTCTTGGTGCACTTCAGGGTATTAAGTTGGCAATCAACCTCAATGTTTCTCACATTTGGATCGAGGGTGATTCTACGATAGTTATTAATGTGATTAAAGATAATTAATAAGAAGAACGATCAAGCAAATACAATTTCTATTACAATCGTCCTTCATTGAATACAAGATACTTTCAATATCGAGAGAGCAATTTCGCAGCATACCATTTAACCAAATTTGGACACTCTTTATGGAAATGGCATGGAACCTGGATAATTACCCACTAGAGCTACAGAAGATTATGACAAAGGATTTGCTAGTTCGGACTACAACCAGAAATCTGTAGTTTTCTCTTTATATAACAAAAGAAAAAAACCATCAATGTGATTTTGACATTTGAATTTGTGTTTTGCTTACTTTTTTTCTTTCTTTCTTTTTTTTTTATTTGGTTACACATGAACTATATTTATTTAGAATCCAAGATCTTTATATAGGGTTTTAAGTCTCGGGATCTTGGATCACACCGGTCCCGGTCGATCCCGATCCATGTCGGTGATATCGACCAATCCAGATCTGATTCAAAGTTGGATCGTCCTTCGAAAAAAAAAAAACGGATTGGCCGAACCGGTGACTGTTCGGTATCGGATTGATTTAGGCCGATACTTGTTGGATCGATTTATAAATTAAAAAAAAAAAAAAGAAATTTTTTTTTGGATCGGTTGGATCAGTCCAATCCAATCACTGGATCAGTCTAAATTGGTATCGGTTGGACCAGTCCGATCCAAAGCCACTTGATACAATAATTGTCTCGTTGCTTGAGATCGGATCGGTCTTGGCCGATCTTGGACCGGATCGATCCGATCCTTAAAACCATGATATCGGAGAACCACGTGGATCTAACTCCAAACAAATTATAAATCTAAGTTATATTAGTCACAGTTATCTAGTAAAACGTTACATATAGAGAAATGTGGTGAGAAGGTAACTCACATGTGAAAGCTTATTTGGTTCTCTACATGTACTCTCAACCAAGCCCAGCTCATATACCAAGTTGTCTCAACCAATCCCAAGTTTTAATTCCAAAATACATTTGTTATATGACAAAAAAGATTCACCTAAAACTATGATTTTATTTGTATAGAACTTAAGAAACATTTTAAAACAAAGACAGCCGTTAATACATGCCATACAATCACATGTCCTTGCACTATTAGGACCGAATAGGTTAAATTATTATGCACGTGTGACGTGGCTAATTCAAAGTATCCCCTATCAAATAGGGGAACGGATCCTCTGTTAACAAGTCTGTTAACAACCCACTTAACAGGACAAAATGACGGGTACATGTATAATTTTGCTGTTTTCATGAAGGTAAAATTACAAAGGTGAAATTACAACTTTACCCTTTATTTTGTCATGTTAACAGGGTTGTTAATAGAAGATCCTCTTCCATCAAATAGATGGTTTGGATCACTGTTAGCAAAACGCCATTTAAAACTAAAAACACGTTTTGATGCTTAAACGTTTTAAACTCCGTTTAAAATTTATGCGATAAAAAAAAACATGTTTTTGTGGACATTTTACGTTTAAAACTTTTCAAAAAAACTTATCATCTTTCCTCTTTAGATATGAAAAAAATAAATATATTTATTTATTTTCCACAATTCAATGGTTTTATTAAATCATTTTATTAGCTTTATCTTTTGATGTGTTATTTTCATTTAAAGGTTTAAGTAGTTTTGTTTTATTTTTTTTTTTGTTAATTTTTTTTATCCAGTGCCATTGTGATTCAAAGTATACCAACTCTCTACTTACTATGGAATAATAATAATAAAAAAAAAGCTTTTAATAAAGAGATGAAAAGAGAAATGGACTTTAATAATTTATTTTTTATTCTATTATTAAATTTAAAATTTAAAATCTTTAATACTACATTATAATTTTATAAAAAAAGATATTGATAATATTAAAGTTTCTTATAGTAGTGAATGTAAATTATTTAGAGTTATAAATTAGTTTTTAGTCTAATACTATAATATTTTCTTAAATTTGTTGATAATTAATTGATAGTTTCACTTTTATGTTCAAGTTATTTTTCATTTTGTTTTTTTGGATCTCTACCGTATTAAACTCAAACAATTTAATTAACTTATTTTTTACGTTTTTGTTTTATTGACCATTTTTTTGACTTCGTCTTTTTGAGTAAAGACCATATTAAACTTGATATTTTACCGTCTCGTTTTTTTGCCATATCACGTTTTGCTAATAATGGCCTGAATGGCACATACCACTTTTCCATGTGTAAGGGTGTACAATGTGTCGGCCGAGCTAGCATGGCGTGATAAGAATCATACTGAACCGAAAAATCTGAAGTAAATTATATATATATATATATAAATTAACATTAATTATCTTTTTTTAATAAAAAATAGCAATAATTTTGTCAAATCGAAAAGTAAGTTTTTGTGAAATCTCGCCCCCCTTACAATTAAATCCACTCCCCCGGTTGTACACCCTATCCTGGTCTTATCTTAGGTTGTGTTTGTACCGATTTATATAAGTGCTTATTTCAACTTATAGTTTATTAAAGCACTTTTTAAAATTAGAAGTAGTTTGATAACGGTTAACACCTAATGGGCAAGTACTTACCCATAAGTAATAGAGAAAGGCTACCCACTGGGAGAAGCATTTGAGATCAGCTTCTCTTATCACTCATGTGGAAGCTATTTCTACACTTTAACAATATTTTTATAATACCTATTTTACCCCTAAACTTTTATAAGCACTTAAACAAATGTAATTTGTAAAATTTAATAATATTTTCATAATACTTATTTTACTCCTAAATTTTTATGAGCACTTAAATAAATGTATTTACGAATCGCTATTTTTTTTCAAATGAGCAGTTTATTGTTGCTGTGGTCCGTGGATAAGTGCTCCCATTGAACCACTTATCCAATGAATGCCTATCCAAAAGCATAAGCTGGGGCAAACGCAGCCTCAACAAACAACTCAAGCTGGTTAGATTTATATTATAAACAAGTAATAGATTTACTTTATAAACAATTACAGCCAATGTTAGATCTGTCTGAATGTTATGTATGTCCAATCAGGAGTAGTCTGATAGAATAGTTGACAATACATGGTTGGAAGAGGACAGGACTATACAGGGGCTTACAGATGCATCAAATTACAGTCTATAGTCGTTTTCTGAGCTTTTCAGGTAACTATGAGGAAGAACAATACTTTTCTCTGTTAAGCTAATGGCCTTTCCCTTCAGTCACAGGGAAGGAGGTTGTACATGAGCTTTTACCTGCTTGAGCTTAAAAGGACTTGGAGACAAAATCAGGCATTTGATGGGGGAATCAAATGAGAAGCATTGGATGTGGGCCCCCACATTTATTAAGAGTTTAAGACGAAACATAGTATACTACCATTCCTCCATAAAGTCAGTTGACAAAGATCTGCTACTATCTTCTCTCGTGAAGGAATATATGGTGACATGAGTAGATTCAAGGAAAAAATTGAAAGGGTTCAAAATCCAAATCAATGGAATGGCCTCGAGCCATGCCCTCCAATCTCTATTTTTCTCTCTCCCTCTCTCTCTTCCCATGTGAAGCAACCAATCAACTCACATGCATCTCACAATTATTCCAGTTACACCCCTAGTTTTGGATTTTCTATGGGTAACTCATTTTTAGTTGTACTTTTGTAAGTATTTTAAAGTCAAAGTGATTTTTTTTGAAATTTTATAAAATTGATTGTACTTTTTCAAAAGAATTTAAAACTGAGTAGTCGTGCACTGTAACTCAACCACTCGTTCCCAAAATACCCTCTATTTTTTGTTTCTCCACTAATTGGTGCATCATTGCTACTAGGTGGTGCATCCCTGCTCACTCAGTGGTACATCCTTGCACCTCCAAGTGTGCAACGGATGCCCAATGGGTAATGCACCCTTACACCACCAAGTGTGTAAGAGCAGACCCATTGAGTGATACATCATTGTCCACTGGGTGGTCCATCCTTATCCACTAGGCGGTGCATCCTTTAAATTTTAGGTAGGGATACACCACCTAGTGGGCAGAGATGCACCAACCAATGGAGAAACCAAAAATAGAGAGAGAGTATTTTGGAAACAAGTGATCGCACTACAGTACACAACCACTCATTTTAAATTCTTTTGAAAAGTACAACTATTTTTATGAACTTTCTAAAAAGATTACTGATTTTAAGATATTTACAAAAATATAACAAAAAATTGAGTTACCCCAATTTTTTTTGATCAAGTCTCTCTCTCTCTCTCTTTCTCTCTTCATTTTGTCCTTATTTCTTGTATGCATTCATAGATCTAGTAACTTCTATCCTGTTCTTTCTAAGGTTAGGGTATTACCTTAAGAAATACTCTGTACTCTCTCTCTCTCTCTCTCTTTTCATTTTGTCCTTATTTCTTGTATGCATTCATAGATCTAGTAACTTCTATCCTGTTCTTTCTAAGGTTAGGGTATTACCTTAATAAATACTCTGTATATTTTAGTTTTAACATTTTGTTTGAAGTGTTTGTAACTAAGGATTATAACTTGTTTATAGGGGGGAAATACTTTTTTTTTATCTAATTTTTTCTCTTATTATCATAAATATATTATGAGTAATTTTTTAGTATCCATTAATAAATACTCTGTATATTTTAGTTTTGACAATTTTGTTTGAAGTGTTTGTAACTAAGGATTATAACTTGTTTATAGGGGGGAAATACTTTTTTTTTTATCTAATTTTTTCTCTTATTATCATCAATATATTATGAGTAATTTTTTAGTATCAGTTTAAAAATCTAAAATTACACTATTAGAAATAATTGTTTTATTTGGAAGGTAAGGTTGTTATACTTGGATCAAGTATCTAACTTTTTCCTTCTCTTTTAATAATCAATTATTATAAAGTTAATCAAAGACTTGATGACCAACAAATAATTGGAATTGTCTATGAAACAGAGGAATTGTTTCTAATAGTTTTTAGTGAAGCTACTACAGAGAATCATTTAAAGGTGTTTCTGTAGTTAGAGTTAAGCTTGACACAGATGTAACTATCATGTTACTGCCCCTTCCTGTTCTTGTGCATTGAATCAGGTTCAATTTTTAGAAATAATATTTTAATTTGAGATTGCGAATAATAAATACATACAGACAATAATTTCTCATCCACTGATACATCACAGATTTCAATGCATGGCTATCCTCATACTAATTTAGCACATGGATTTCTTTAACTCAAACCATGGTTTTTTTTTTTTGCCACGTAAGCACACCTCCAATCATTCCTCCATCCATATATAAAATAATGGGATTCCAAGGAAGATTGAAAATATGTTCCTTACCCATTATAGGTAATCAAAATGGGTCACTTGTTCATCAATCTTGAACCTTGGTTTGGTTGATCTCCTCTTACATGAACATCAATTTATGAAATCTGAGGATTCAAATATATCCATATTGGTTTAAGAAGTCTCACATTTTGATCCACCATGATCAAGGAGATGATGAGCTGCCTATACATAAGCATAATATGGTTATCTAAAGAGTAAAGAGTATACTGCATTCATCTCATCTTTTCTTTCAAATGGAAGACATAAATCCTAAGCAAATTACTTAACTAACGAAAGATCAATTGAGAGTATAATCAAATTGGGTTTTTGATTTAGAGGTCAACATTTCCAACTGTGGGTGACTTTTATTAATTATCCACATTTTTGTCGAGCTCTCTTTATACTTTTTCAAAAGCAAACAAGAAAGAATCTATAAACTAGAATAAATTAGATCAGACCAAAAAGATATTTCCACTCTCTCTCTCTCTCATACTGCAACATACTTTTATAAATAATGACAAGGGAAAGAGGTGGGATGGACAAATGCATTGAAAGTCCAGAGACCTTAGCCTGAAACTGTGAAGTGTAAAGTAAATCCTTTTCCTTCTGCAAGGAACAGTGTGGAGAGCGAGGAAGATGAAAGACGATATGGCTAGTACAGAAGTGGTGAAGAGAGAACAGTGTGGATGTTGTGGAATGTGGGAGGAGTGCACAGTGGGCTACATTGGGTGGGTGCAGGAAAGGTTTGGGGGGATTTGGGTGTGTGGTTTGTGTGAAGAAGCCATCAAGGACGAGCAGGCAAGGCTCGGTGTTGGTGTCGATGTCGCGTTGAGGGTCCACGCCATGTTTAGAGAGACGGTGACTGCTGACCCTGCCCATCACATTGCTCGTTCAATCGTCCAACTCCTCAAGAAGATCATCTCATCTTCTTCTTCTTCTCCTAAAGCTTCTCGGCCAACATAACCATCCTTCTAGGTAAACTAACCTTCAAGTTTTGTGGGTTTGTGCTAGTTCCAAGCCTAAGGTGACTTAGCTAACATTTGATCCTGGGTTTTCTAACACTGTTAAGGGGATCTGTGTTATATGGTTTTACTGTTTTCCAACATTTCAAGAAGTTCATGTCTGTGCTTGTGTGTGTATGTGTGTAAGGGAGAGAGAGAGAGGGTGGTGGAACAAGATTACACCAGGATGATTGCTGGACCACATGCCACCACTACCAACCAGATCAGAAAGAAAAGTAACTGAAGTTGATGATATCAAACTGATCTCTTGGATTGAAACTTCAAAACACAACGGAGTCTGACAATCCTCTGTGGTGAAACTGTAATAGCACAGATCCAAAACTGCTTTGCACGAGGGTTTTGCCTGATCCCATCTGTACTAACCATGATACACTTCATTATGACAGATAAAACCTGGTAATCTTTTTGTAGGACCCCATCCATCATCAAATAAAATATCAAACCCATGATCAAACTTCTAATAGGGTGAACAATGTCATTCTTGTCATCACTAGAGAGAGGTTGGAAATATTTCACTTGTATCAAAAGCTGTATGAGGAAAAGGAAACACCTCTCAAAAGAACAGGATTCAAAGATGGATCTCAAAGTAACAGAAACATTACCAAATATTAGACGTTCGCATGCATGCACAGACAAGCAACCCCAACACATGCTGCGAATTGGTAGTGCACCACACAAAAAATCCATTAAAGGAAATTTCTTAGGTGGACCTTCATGTAAAATCAACTTCAAAAGGTGGAACATAGTTATTAGATTTGAGCTCTGTTAATATTCATTTTAAGAATCTTATGATTCAATTTGATCCTCAATTGATTTAAATCAATGGAAAATTGATTTGTGTTTGAATTGTACAATTCATACATTGAATCTTATGATTTATCATTTAATTCGTACGATTCAGATGATTTGAATTTGTAACACTAAAAAAAATGTTTTTTTTTTGTTGAGGTAAAACTCCCCTTTTTAGTGGTTTAATCCTTCATAGAAAATATAGTATTCTAATTGTAAAATTCATACATTGAATCTTACGATTTATCATTTAATTGTAAGATTCAGATGATTTGACTTTGTAACAATAAGAAAAATGCTAATCTTTTTTTTTCAATTTAAACATACCTTTTTAGTGGTTTAATCCTTCATAGAAAATATATTATTCTACAATAATTAAACATACATAAATAAATATAAATTACTTTAAAAAAATAAAAAATTCCTAAGAAGAATCCCAAAACCAAAACCTAGACCCTAAAACCCTACTTCTACCAGAATTACTATAAATCTTACGTTCCAAAATTAAAAATTATGATTCGATTCTAAGTAGCTCCTGATGCTTTTCAATTTGATTCACATTTTGATAGCCTTGGGTTTTGAGCATTTCTCAACACTTACGCACCGCAAAAGGAAAAATCAACCTAGGTACCTTGATGCACATTTTAGCTCACAATAATAAGTAGCTCCTAATGATTTTCAATTTTTAATCTCTGTGTTGAGATTAACAAACATTACAAACAACACGTAATATGATCACAAAGAATAAATTGCTTTAGTGAAATTCTGAAAGGAAGTTAAGAGTGGAGTGGTACCTGATACAATGGAATAAGTAATGAAAAGCCATGTGCGCCATACGCTTGGTTCAAAATGCTGTAATAAAAATAAATAAAAACTCAGTAATGATAATAGAGCACAGAGACTACCACTGTTCGAATATAAACTGTACTCACCACCAGCGTCCGCACATTTCACAGGAGAGTAGCTTGATCTAGTCTATCAATGATTGATCATGGCAACCTGCAATCAACATAAAATACAATCACAAAGCAGGAGGCTGGGACAGGATGGGGAAATTTTTAAAATGCAACGAATTTGCTACATGGCTGTTGGGATTCTCCAGGTGCTTAGATTTTTATCATCTGGCAAACAGATGAACTTAACACAATTCAAACTTGAAATAAGTCATTTTTCCCCTTTCCCATTCTTTCTAAATCATCATAGTTACATTTCACATGAGCATTGTGGGCACTGGGAAAATATCTAGTGAACGTGTGAATTCATTCACTGAAGTTTAATAGACAAAAGAAATAGACAAATGAACTCAACAATAATCAATCATAATGAATTCCAGTATACATGGAAAATGTTTCAAGTTCGTATTCATACAGAAGAAAAGAGAGATGGAAGCTGTGCATAGAGCAGTAGACACAAGATAAGTGATAAAGATACATGTAGTATCACATATAAATACATTGCATCAGGCTAATGGTTTGGACCCAAAAGAGAAAGAAGAAAGGTCCTGTAATGGCCTGATGTCTCGGAGTGGATAGCATCATTCAAAGTCTTTCTGTATTTCTTCTGATATTCAGCCTTTATGTACTGCATATCAATTTCAGTCCTTGTCACAATTACCCTTATAAGTGCTGTGTCATTGGTACCCAGGCCTTTCATTGCCTTGTACAATACCTGCACAAATCTATGGTGATGAGAGGCCCTCTAATGAAGACTAAAAGCATCAGAGTTACCATGGTAAGTATACATCTTGTAAGCATTAGATAAGAAAAATATGAAAACAACATACCATGGCTGAAGATTTAAATATTACAAGTCCATCACCTTCAGGTTGAAAGAAACTGCCTATAATTTAAAAGAGCATACCTTTGCAAAGTACTTTGCAGGATTCTCCGCACATCGTAAGATTGTCAGAAGAGCAAATTCAAAATATCCAGAAGTTTCACTCTTTATTGCCTACAACCATAGAATTTGTTTAAGCATCAAAATCACAATGTTAAAAGGGGGGATGAATGAGTGTGCTTTATGAATATATACCTTTTTCAATGACTTACTGTACATATTGCGGTACGCAGAACTAACAGCAGCCAAATGTGCCCTGCTTCTTTCACTGAAGATGTGAATGAAGGTCTTCTCATCGGTTCCCAATTTTTTCTCCCCAGCTTTATAGAGAGCTTTGGCATCCTTCTCTACCATCACTTGATCATATTCCAGGCCTTCATAACGTGGTTTACTTACATATGCAAGCAATAACTGCAGACAATATGTTACATCAACATACCAAATTTCCACAATATAAATTTATATATTTCCTATATAAATGTTAAATCCAGCCAGGGTTCAGTTTTATCATGTCCTTTAAAACTAACTCAGTAGTTCAGAAAAGGAGGAGATTCTAAACTACTTAATACCAAGACAGACGAGGAGAGGAGGGGGAACGCACGAGATAATCTACTTTATAATCCCTTTATGTTTTGACATATTCAAAAACTTATTTTATAAGGTTGGTTTTATTATTTTGTGAAAAAATAACGCGTAATGTGTGGTATCTACCTGGTACAGATGCAACATACATGATAAAACGGAGATATACATATGCAAAAATGCAATAATATAGGGGAGATGAATGCAAAATAACACTCACTCAGTAAAAGGTTATTATGGTCCTTCAATAAAATAAATAACTAAAGTTTGCACATTTTAACATCGAGGGTAACGAAAGCAATGATTATGGTAAATAAAAGGGTATAGATACAAATACCAAAAACATTAGGACATAGATGTAAATACACCATAATGTACGGGTATGGATCCAAAAAGCACTTTATTTTATTATTCTTTTTTTTTTCCTAAATTTGGGATCAAGAAATTCTTGTTTTCTTGACTAATAATTAATCAGAGAAACTTAAGGCAAATTTGTAGGTTGGTAGCGATATGCCAAACTAAAAAACCAGCTTTATCAAGGATCAAATACCAAATGTACATTTGACTCGAGACAATCTAGCACTAATCCTGACAGGATGAACACACGCCCTTGATGAATGCTAAAAAGGCACAAATGATGCCCACCACACAGGAAATTGACTGAAGTAGAACTGACATTTTGTGATAACTGTTGATCACTCATGTGAAGAACCAATAAACGCATTTATTGTGAAAATCAATCTGGATCAATGTGCATGACATGGTAACACAGCTGAAAAGAAAAAAGCATTCAGACATGAATTGTGTAAACATGCCCTCAATCCAAGGAAACACTAATTCCAACCCAACTTAAAAGAATTTTTTTATATTCTTCAGGTACTCTAAAATTGCCAATTCATTCTTCATTAACGTATCAATTGATTCAATTCTTCAATAACTTTCCTTAAACATTCTTATACTATCTACGAATATCAACTGGTACCCAATTACCTGACTATCTTAGAACTGGTTAATCGGTTTTGGTCTAACATCTTGGAAAAGAATAACTTTCAATTTGGTTCTGGCCTCTGGGTATTTACTTCATGGACCCATTAAGAATTGGTTCCACATTGGGTACTTATTGTCCTAAATAGGTCTACAGTATATTTATCTATTAAGAAGTTAGTAAAGTAACAATCTAATTATATTATGTACTTGAAATACTTTAATAGTGTATTTGTCAATACTAAATAAAAAATAGTTGCTAAATAATAAAAAAATTCTATGTATTTAAAGTAATCAATAATTCTTCAACATTAAAATCTAAGAAAACATGGAGTCTTGTTTCTGTTTTACATGTAGAAAAAGATTTTTACTATGTTTTTTATTTAAAAATGACTTTTGCTAAGCATTGAGAATACTAAAAATTTTATCATCTTATGGCTACCTCACAGGTATTGGGTAATTTATCAGGTTTGTTCGTGTTCTATGAATCTAAGACCCAGAACCAGAACCGATGCTTTAAATGGGATCAGTTCTAGGTATAGGTGGAACCAAACCGGTGACACCCCTAATAATATCTCATTGACAGTTAGGTATTTGGTCCCATATAACATCACTTTGAAATTATTTGATTTCTTTTCCATCTTGTGAATATCATAACATGCAAGCATCTGTAAAAAGGTCTTCAGGTACTCCAAAATGCCTATCATTCTCTACTAACTATATCGATTGATTCAATTCTTAGATAACAATTCCTAAACACTCCAATAGATAAGGATGCACACCATCCCAAAATTATTATTAGACAATAATAGGTTAGCGTAGTGATTAGAAACCAGCAATGGACCTTGACCCAATTTGAAAGGTATCTAGTGAAAAGAACGAAAAAGGCTTGAAAGACAGTAACTTTGATGTCTGCACACCTTACTCTTAGTATTGCTTGCAATATTTGCAGCATATATAAGATGCTGTCCTGGTACTAAAGGTGTCACTCAAAGTGAAGAAATTTCAGAACACAACAGTCAAACCTTTAAACATCATATTTCAACTTCAAGTATATGTCCAGAAGCCCATTTATAAATGTGGGCCACGAGTAAGAGAATTTCTTTAGCCCTATGAGAAAGAGGTCTTAGTAGATCTAAAGGAAAGGTCTATTTCCAGTTTTCCACCAAAAAAAAGTAACACCTTGGTAGCAGAGTGATAAAGTTCAAAGGTTGTTCAAGAGTAAGGCTTTAATGAATAAAAGAAAAAAATGTAAATTGAAATAAAAAACCAAAAAAGCTAAAAGAATATTTATAAGGGGGAAAAAAAGAAACCATGAAATTAATAAGTGAGACCAACAAGGCATATTGTAACCCTCATCATAAGTTGGACAAAGTATGGAGAGAGAGAGAGAGAGAGAGAGAGAGAGAGACCTGAAGCGAAAATGTTTGGCTGGTTCAGGAAAATAAGTACGTGAGTTGGAGAAATTGTTGAGGATCAATTGTGGAGGTAAAAAGGGCCAGTGTTGGGGTAGTAGCTATTGTTCACTGATTACCCTGGAGAAGTGGATGTAGACACCAACCTGATGGGAGGATGGATCTTCCCCAACCATCATCCTTGTATTGGGCCAGAACTTGAGGGACCAGAACAAAGGACAGACCAATAAACTAAATAGGAAAGGATTTACATATTACAAACATGGCATTGCAAATGAAGGCCCAAATTAGTGATGAGAGTCATTGTAACAAAGACCCAATTGGTCAAATCCAATTATCATTTGACAAGTAGAACATGTGCAAACAAAGGCACATAGGATGAACCAACAATCAAAGTACCACAGGTCAGATCACCTTGAGTGTCAACCCGGAACGGACTAGCAAAAGCACCATGCCCACCAAAAATCAGGAGGCCTAGGACCCTGAGCATAGTTTGAAATTTCGCAAAATTTCGGTTTCGGATAAGGCATCCGAAATGCGAAATTCACTTATTTCAACTTGAATTATTTCGCCGAAAAAGTGA
>JAUPMG010280216.1:0-18477 GCA_031762675.1 Pachysandra terminalis | reverse complement strand
TCAGATATCCTGCCGCTTCAAATCTTGCTTTTCACAAAAAACGGTCTAATCATCGTACACAGCCGCTGACAGCTGGTACGTGACAGGGACAGCTGTACAGCCGCTACAGCTTTATGGAATGATTCAGTGTGTGCGACTATACCCAAAAACGCGTACACGCGCTTGTAATTAAGCGCCGCGTGTGAAGTGGGGTTAAATTAGCCCGCCCGATCAACAATATTAAATTAAATAGGAATGTAAGCAATAATATTGGAAGGACGGTTTATAATTATACACATGACTAGCATATAAAACACTGTATCTACCACAGAAGACTCTTAACTTACAAATTGTTTCGTGGGTAATTTTGTGATGAAGTCGCCAACAGTAATATTATTGATGGACAAGAACTTAAACCAACAAGTGATCGTATCCCGTCTCTAGAGAATCAAAGAGTCAAACTGGTGGACCGTCTTGCCAAACCAGGAGAAGGAAAATAATGGGTCAAGGTGGTAGAAATTCTCCAACCCCTATGGCTCTAATTGAGATTATAACTGAACCTTTTACAGGCTGCCTACATACCCAAACAGGGATCAAGTCAAACGTAGTTCAAAGTCTGGTAATTTTGGCAGAGGTCTCCCCCTTTGTCATTTTTCCTCCTCTGTTTTCATCCCTTGTTTCAAGAAAAGTGAGCCTCTATTTATAGAGTTTTGGAGAAAAGTTAACTGCAGTTAGAGTTCTCAACCACCGTTTCTAACGGTGGTTAAGACGTTCACCTGAGTAGTACGCATCATGTACCCGAGTCTGTTAGGTGGACCAAATCACAAGTTATTTGGATAATTACATTTTTGCCACTGAGAAACAGTGACACGGCTTATAACCCCGATACTGCCAAGTGTTGGCGAGTCCCCCTGTATGTCATGCTCGTGACGCCTCGATATGGGCGTTGGCGATCAATAGATATTCGTGATAATAAAAACTGTTTAGCCTTGGCATCATTGAGATTGTCTAGTCTTGATGCCATCGAGGCTACTAGTTTTAGTACTTTCGAGATCCTCGAACCTTAGTACTTTCAAGACTGTATAACCTTCTACGTTTTAGACCTTCGCTCTAGACGGAGGTAGTATCACCTTCTACGTCTTAGAGCATCTCTCTAGATGGAGGTAGTATCACCTATGACGTCGTCGAATATCGCTCTAGTCGGAGGATAGTATCGCCTACGACGACATCGAGCATCGCTCTAGACGGATGATAGTATTGCCTACGATGTCATCAAGCATCGCTCTACATAGATGATAGTACCACCTACGACGTCATTGAGCATCGCTCTAGACAGAGGATAGTATCTCCTACGACGTCATTGAATATCGCTCTAAACAGAGAATAGTATCGCCTACGATGTCATCGAGCATCGCTCTAGATGAAGGATAGTATCGCCTATGACGTCATCGAACACCGCTCTAGATGGATGTTAGTATCGACGTCTTACAACTTTTAGGGAGATCTCTCTCCTTAAGTGTAAATTCATCTCAATGTCGACGTCTTACAGTCTCTAGGGCGGTCGCTCCCCTTAGGTATAAATTCATATTGACATGTTCATCGAGACACATCTCTTTGGTAAACGTGAAGTGCACCTCTAAGGCTCTCAAGAACCCGAGAGGTTGTACCATCGTAGGTAGGCGCCCTCGAGTATGATTTCAGAAGATGTCTCATCACAAGTGGAAGTAGGACTCTCAAGAACCCGATGGGTTGTTCAATCACATGTGGGCGCACCCGAGTATGACTTAAGAAGTATTTCTATATCGGCATCTTGTTGTAAATGGGTCTGACACTCCGTTGTAGAGTACCTATTGATATTAACTTCATTGTAGTGTTAATTATAATGTGATTTATGTAATAAAGGGTCATCACGATAGCGCACTACCTTCTCCCTATATATGTCTTCGTCGTATATTCTTTGAACTAGTTCTTCGAACCGACCAAGATTCTTCCTTAGAAAATTTTCGAGAGTTGTCCCATGAGTATCAACGGAAATCTTGCTACGTGTCGATTATAGCTCTAATACGTGACGATTTATTATTGTGCTAATCCGTCTTTGCCATTTTTCATATCTAAACAAATTAAAATATTTTAGACAAGCGGTCTTTAAAAACACGAGCTTGAAATTTTATACAAGTTAATTCTTAGAAATAATTTATATTTTTTATATTTAAAAATTTATCTTTCTCTTTAAACATGTTTGCAGAAATTTGTTTTACACCTACCGTGATGTGAGTTAAGTTTGTTTTGACCTTTAATTCCTTTGAGACGTTGATAGGACATCCGCTCAAGAGAGAATAATCAAAGAGAGGAATAGAGTGAGGAGGGGGCCTGGGGTTCGAGACGGCCTCATTTATATGGAGGAGTTGTTGAGCGACCGTCCGTGCACCGAGATAAATGAAAAAATATAAACGTAACTTAAAATATCTTAAATTTATAGAAAATAAAATAAAATTGCAGAGACCTTTATCAAAGATAATTTGGATTTGTAATGAATTATTCAAATAGATTATAAATGGATTGTCTTTAAAAGGGAGTGTAGATAAAGAGATCAACCTGAAATTAGATAAATGGTCCAACCATAAGAATCCCTCCATCACATCACATGTCACTCACTCACTAATAACATTACAAGAAAAAAAACAACCACTCACTACTAAAAAAGAGTTTATATTTGATACATTGTCGATGTAGAGGAGTTTGCATCATTGCCACTGAAAAAGTAAAAGACTTTATGTTTTAATGCATAATCAGAAGAAGGGTTTATATTAATGTGGGTCTATCGGATAGATTCTATGCTCATCAGGGAACTAAGCCTGGTGAGACAGTCAACTCTATTATTATCCTTTATATGGAAAAGTGAAAATTGATATTTTAGTGGGTCCCGTTTTAGTGTTCAATCTTACGAGATGAACTCAGTCAAACACCTGGATATGTCTCTTTGACCAATCTCTAGTTTAATATTATTTTTCCAACCTCGGCGGATTTTTCACTTCAAACGAGGTACTACTACTCTTCCAAGAAGACCACGATACCCCTAATATTTTAACAATTTTACGAATATGGTCATTTTCTTATTTATTTATTTTGGTCTAAAGCTTCCATTTTGACGTCATCATATCATTAAACTTTTCGTAAGAACCAAAATTGATGTTTAGATATCCGAAAAGTATAAGTCGTTAGAAAAAATATTTCAGTCAAACTCTTTTGAGTACGAAAAAAGAATCTGTTTTGTTTTCTGATAAAAAGAAAGTAAATTTCTGCTAAAGAAAAATGAAAAAAAAATAAGGAGAGCGTTCTCCACTTGATCTCTGTGAAGAGACTAAATTTATCAAAAATTTTAAAGTGACTACAAGGAGATTTAAATAGAAAAAAGACAATTACAATATAAATTTAATCATTCTAATCTAATTTTTGTAGAAAAAACTAATAAGATCTCTACCTTCCAAATCAGTACAAATCCTATCTAATTTCTATTAAATATGTAACTTCTATATATAAGTGGGATACGCAAGATATTGTGTATCTCACATGTATAGTAACCATCTGAATAACCTTTTAATGCTTCTCTATACCCTTTACCACCAAAGCTCTCTTCTTCCTATACTTTTATAATGAAAGGTAAATTAGGTAGATAAAAAGCTTTTCTCTTTCATTTTTATTAACCAAACATCAAAATCAAAATTTTTTGTCAAAATCATACATTTATGATACAATCAAACAGTCTCCAGGAAAATTAAATTTCACTTTGTAACATATTATTATTATTTTGCATATTACTTCCACAAATAACAACTAACTTTTTGACATTAACCTAACATCCAAACGGAGCCTAAGAAAAATAGCACAAGGACAAAAGGCATTTTTGATATAAAATGAGCTTCATGGGTCTAAATGTCAATCTGGTTAGAGGAAGCTGTTTCTGTTGTTTTGGTGATATAAAATTAAAATAGACAACTAATTTAATAATAAAAAATATGGATTGGTTTGACTGTTGCTTCTCTCGTTCTCCTCTCTGAAACCCTTCTACTTTTGCTTCTTTTTCTTCCTTCTGTCCTCGCCGTTTGCTTTCATTGACTTCTCAGGCTTTCTTTTGCTTTTCTTGTTCTCTAATCTATCGAACGTGACCACGGGTTTCAATTTTCTCGTCCGGTCTGTCGGATCAATTAAGAGGAGCTGCATTTAGTCCTTTGTTGCAAGAGCTTCACAACTATCCAGGTTAGTATCGTGTTTTTTTTTAATTCTTTTGATATTTTTTGATCGAGATCCATGCCGCTCCGACGATTGTTACTGGTTTTGGGGAGGTATCGTATTTTGGCTTTTTTGTTTCTTGATTTTTCTTCAAGTTAGTGTCTTCCATTTGAATTTCAGGAATTTAAGCATTTCATTTGAGTGGATTCAAATGCTTTTGTGTTCACTACTTTTTTGTTAAAATGTAATCTTTGGTTGTTTATCTACGGATTCTGGGGATGCCAAATTTGGATTCGATGATATTGAATTGGTTTGTGAGAAATTTGAGTGATCAGATTGATTTCATCTTTCGAAAGGGCTTAGAAGGTGTTTTTGATGGAAGTCTTATAGGGTTTTATTGCTGCCTTTTGCTTCCATTTAGGAGCAAAAGCGATTATTTTAGTTAGATTTGCCTTTATTATGCAGTTAAGACGTCGATCAGCAGTACTGTCAAAAAATTAGACAGCTTTGATACCTTTTTTTTTTCCTGGTGAAATTTGATATTTCACATTTTATTTTTCTTCCCTATTTAGAGTGCTGATTAATATTCTTTTTGTTTTATATTCTTTTATGTTTCGGATAAAGGTTACAATTACATGTTGGTAATGAGTTTTTATTTGATTATTTCTGATCGATATTTATGTTTTTTCATTTGATAATTTTTTTTTTTTGTAATTTAAATTGTATTTTGAATGTGGTTTTTTGATGTATTTACTATATTAGACTTGTATTGTTTTTTTTGCTTTTGCCTTTCCTTTGTTTGGATCACAGTTCGTGATTCGGATTTTTTTGTATATTTCTTCACTTTGATGATTAATGAAATGTTGTTAATTATGAAAAAAAAAAGAGTTTGAGAGATAGATCCAATGCAAACCTAATTGCAATGACATACCATTCTCCAACATTGCTTGATATTGAAGGGTGGGTCGAGAAGACGTGATGAGTAGGTGATGGCTAAAGTTGAGAATGGGGCATGAATAGACTAGATTAGGTGTCACTAGAGATTCCTTGGACCTTGCCAAGTAATCACACTTAGAATGAAGTCTCACTCGTCTCATACTTAGGCTCTCTTAGACTTACTTCAAGTTCTCGTCTTGAAACTCTCTATGCTATGAATATTTTCATCTGCATCAAGATCTCACAATATTTCTTATCCGGTGTGAGCCAATAGGAGAATCCAAATTAGCCCGAGTGGGCTTTACATAGGCAAGGAAGGTCTTCTAGATGGTGACTTTTGCCACCCTCCCAACCACTAATCTCATATAAATTCGGCAATCAAGGCCTTAAAGTGGGAATTCTAGGCTCTTCAAAGTAGGAGTTATACCCGTAAACCCGTCTGGCACTTTCGGACCATAGGTCGGTATGGCAAAATCCACTCTGGCCGTCAATGACACTTGTGCCCATGACTACCATACCTTAAGGACTACCGAAACCCCCCCCCCTAATGAGCTCTCACTCAGGACAAAGATCTCTTCTACGGCAAGTACTTACAAATCTCAAATGCAATAATAAATAAGTATATAATTACTAAATAATAAATAGGTCGCTGAGTCATAAATAACGTGAATCATTAGGTTAACCACATGCACTGCCAGACACTTAAATGTGAGTGTTTAGGTTTCAAAGTCTGTAGCATTGAATGCCGAATGCATAGGTGCCTAGAGCACCAAGTGTGCACATCCAACAAGCGCCAGAAGTCAAACTATTCCAAACATCACTCACTGACTGAAAATGCATAAATAAGCATGTTGCCGGGAAATTCTGATGCAAAACATGATTCCGATGCAAAACCGGAGGATCCGGCGTGACCTAACAGCAGAGCAGACCTGATTTAGCATTAAGCTTAAACAATTTGGTTGTAGTGCCTGGTCCAGCCGGTCCAGGTGACCTGACTGGGGTTTGTCAAGTTCAGGTACGGGCAATTCTGACACATTTTTCAATGAAACTTGGTCTCTTGGGTAATTTAGATGGACTGAAACCATCTTATGATGTTTGCTGGATGATCTAGGGAAGTTTGATGTCATGGAAAAACTGGTAAGGGATCCGCCAAGGTGCTTGCTGAAACCAAATTTTGCCGAGCAAAAACAATATGCAAATTAACTTTTTGGCAAGTAATGCTACCAAAGCAGTCTCAAGGTGTTGACATAGCAACTTGGTTATCATGTTGTCAGGGCTGTCATCAGGGTTTCATAGCATTTCTTTGCCTATTCAAACCCAACCTAATAATGTGGCACGTGGTGCAAAAATAGCCATCTAATTTGGATTGGTTTCCCGAACTTTTTTTTTTTTTTGGGTTATATGATTGCTTGGTAAGGAATTGATTTTTCATTTCATTTTGTTATTAGTAGATTTTTTAGATTCTTAGCGTTTTTTAACGGCTGTAGCAGGACTTGTCACATTGAGCTTTATACTTCTCTAGTTGGTTGCTTGTCAATTAGGGAAAACATACTTGTCACCAGTTTCTGTAATTTGAGGAGCTTGTTAGTTTTTGATACTGAAAGTTGTGGTTTTTTTTTGTTTGGGTGATCATTTTGGAGTCTTAAAAATTATAAAACTCGTTTTAAGTTCTGGTTATATTACTGTTATTAGACCTCATGAATGTTCGGGTTTCGAATAACTTCTATTCTCTCTTGTTCTTTGCAGAAAAGATTGAATCTCATTACTGTTGAATCAATTGAATCCAATATGGGCTGTTTCACAGTCTGGAAGAGTAAGAAGAAGGAGAAGCCTGAGCAGACAGTCTATATCAAACGCGTCAACCCTCTGGAACACACACCCACTAGGCTTCCTGAACCACAAAAACACACCCCAAATCTCCAGTCTGTCCATCTGAGCTTTAAAACCCGAGTTGAAGCTGTCCAAGCGGCCAACAGAATAACCAACAATAGAAGCCGGGCATTGTCTGCTCCGCCAAGCCTAAACATCGAAGAGCAGGATGGTATCTTAACAATTGAATGTGTTGAGAAGGAAGATCCAAAATTCCGTGTGGGATTGACAAAGGAACAGCATGCCCCAAGCCCACAGCCTCTCCCTCTTCCATCACCTCAGACTACTTCTGTATTGAAGAATGTGGGAAGCTTCAAGGTAGGGAATGCTAGCGGTCCTCTCTTTGCATCAAGCCCTCTGCCACTGCCTCCTTTGGGAGGACTCCGGAATTTCTTGTACGAAGAGATTGCAGCTGCTTGCCAGCATTTCTCCCCAGAACGATGCATTTCAGAAGGTCTTTCTTCCTTAGTCTATAAAGCTGCCTTTGGAGATGATGCCTCTGGCTCCAAGAAGTTCGAAGCCACTGTTACCCACCTTCTTCCGTCCGCTCAGGTAACAATATTTTTCTCAGTTCTTTTAGGATCTAGTAATTTAGTGGACCTTTTTATTTTAACTTCTCCTGTGCTTCACATTGATTTTAAAATTTTGACTTAACTCAAGTTGGGGATTTGCCTAAAATTTATCAGTGAACGAGATAAAACCAATTCACCACCTAGAAGCTTTTTTAGGCTTTTGGAATCATGCACAGTTTCTGAAATCTTCACATCCTGTTTGCAATTTTCCAGGGTTTCAAGGAATTCGTAAACGAAGTCAACACTCTGGCATCCTTGCAACATCCCAATCTCTGTAAATTGCTTGGTTTCCATGCACGTGAGGGCTCAGAACAACGGATGTTAGTCTATGAGAAACTTTTCCATGGAAGCTTAGACCATGTGCTGTGTATGAGACCTGATGGGCCACCAATTGATTGGGGTACTAGAATGAAAGTAGCTCTGTGTGCCGCACAAGGTCTTACCTTCTTGCATGAAGAAGGACCTTTTCAGGTACACCGAACCTCTATCTAGATTATTTTTTTAGCCAGAATGGAGTCAACGTATGTGTTGTTTAGCCAATAATAAATCTATACGTTGCTCCATATGCTCCTTGTCGCGTATTAGAGAAATAGGGAAAGGCTTTTCCCTTGAAGATTTTAATCAAGAGATATGCGGGTTGTCTTGAACCATTTGCATTTTATATAAATGCTTGGATAAGTTCGTAGTACCTGAGATTATGGGTGTTTGTTTCCCAACCTGCATATCTTTTATTAATATGGTGTATTTCTTCCTTGCTTACTGACTACTTGGTACTTACAGGCGATGTACAATGAGTTTTCAACTGCCAATATACAGATTGACAAAGATTTCAGCGCGAAACTTTCAGGTTATGGTTGTGTCTGTCACAATCCAGATGCAGAGATCTCCAGTAATTCGGTGGTAAGAGCTCCAGCTTAGCACTGCGATAATTTTCTGTGTTTTGAACAAAGACCTCTATTTTAATAAAGAAAAACCATGTACATTAAAATCTTTTATGATCCTTTTGACTACTTGTGTGTGATTATCTTCTTTTTAATTCTTCAGGCATCTGCAAGGCTTTCAGTGGAGACTTTGGAGAGAGGATTGCTCACTCCCAAGAGCAATGTATGGAGTTTTGGAGTCGTTCTCCTTGAATTACTCACCGGCCGGAAGAATCTCGACATCCAGTATCCCAAGGAAGAGAGGAATTTAGTTAAGTGGAGCCGACCTTTCCTTGCGGATGACTTCCGACTATCCCTGATTATGGATCCCCGGCTAAAAGGCCGCTTCCCAACTAAAGCAGCTCGAACTGTTGCCGACATTGCTCTGAGATGCCTCCAGAAGGACCCATCAGAAAGACCCACAATGAGAACCATTGTAGAATTTCTCAAAAACGTCCAGGACATGAAGCAGGCCAGTCGGTTTCCTCTCCAAGAACCAGCAATATTTGCCGGAAAACAGATGACAAAGTCTCCGAGTCTCAACGGCATTGTGACTCCAGCACCCAGGTTAAGTTTCTCGCCTTACCCGCCTTCAAGTAGTCGCCAATCCATTTCTCCTGCAAGACCCCCATCACTACGTACGTCGCTCCCTCCCAAATCATGCTCCTCTATGGTTATATGGGAGTATAAAGAACACCAGGAAAGACGGAAATCGGCCTCCTCAGAGGGCTGGAGTTGAAGGATTTTAACTGTTAATAGCATTCTTTTTTTCTTTGATTTTTTTGGTTTTCTATTCATATGGGTTTTTGTCATTCAACATGTTATATATGTTCGTGGAAGAAAAAAAAGTGGTTCTTCCACATATCCATCCCCCTCTAGAAGATGAAAAGGGGGGCGAATGGCTTTCTGTAGATAAACAAGAGTGTTGACCTGTTTTGAATGTGATTCAATTCGGTTTTCTCCACTTGAAAACCCTTGTGATGACACTTTCTACTCTCGCTCTCTCTTTTTTTGGTGCATTATACTCTCTCTCTCTCTCTCTCTCTGACTTCCAGCATGTACCTAAAATAACTAATTTATGATCATTTCAAATTAGGAATGGCAAACCCTAATCCGGTGGAGCTTAGGTTGTGTGAGTTGCTGAATTGGGTTAAGGTTTGAGCATAGTGTTGCCTCTTCTGGATCAGGCCAGTTTGTGTTGAATAGTTTGTGGGTGTTGTTAGATGATGTGGGGTCGGGGCTCGGTGACTGGTAGGAGGGGCAGAGCGCACTCAAGAGATCCTGGGAGGACGAGAGAGTGATTTTTGCTGTGTCGAGATTATACACTTCTTCCCATATGTATCTGTCTGCCCTTCTTCCCATATGTATCTGTCTGCCCTCAAGAGTGAGGGTGTATATAGTGATGAAAAAAGAGAAAGTAACGATGCATTACATTCCCATTTGTGATTATAATGGCTAGGCGTCCAGGACCTTTGCTTGAGTGAGGCTGTTGGGGGTGGTTTCCGAGCAACGGGCCTCTACTCTGCCCATGACCTCCAACCCACAGGCCCATGGTGTTTTCCTGGGATTATTCTCTTGTAGTATCAAGAACTGTGAATCATGTGCTTCGTATAAATGACATGTGACACGGGATAGACCGTCCATCTACACAGTTCCACATCACATCAGTGTTTCAATAAGATCGAGTTCCAGTAACAAACTCATTTAAATATTTTTTATTTTTTATTTTTTATTTTTTTTCCCTTCTTCTTGTTGTGTGTGTGAAATTAAAACTCAGTTTTCTGTGGTCCTTAGTTTGATCAAGACAGGCGGGCCAATGCAATACGGCTAAGCAGTATCATTCTGTTCAATCAGAATATGTGATCCTTTGGCTTTTTACCTTCGACAGTATCTCGTTGTATTTCAATCGGTATGTGTCAGTTCACCAACTCTGACGATAAAACCAAAGAGAAGAAAACTCAATCAAGACAAACAAGCCAAATGGATCAACAAACTTTCAGGCACTAGATGCTCATTAAGCTCTGGGTATACATAGCAATGCAGTTGATGCTTGTTTGATTTGTAATCTTGGACCCAGAATTATTATATTGAAACTTTGATCTTTTAAAAATATAAGCATGGTTACGATTCTGCTTAAAATTTCTAATTAGTTATTATAAAGGAGAATTAGAGCATTAATTATTATTATTATTATGAAGCTTGACAGATAAGAACCATGGCTGGATAGAACAAGGGTTCATATATAGGGCTGTCAACGAACCACGCTCAGCTCGGGCTTAGTTCGCATGAGCTGAGCTTGAGCTATATAATTAGGCTTGTGAGTCGAACCTGAGCCAAAAAAAAAAGTTCATTATCTTAATGAGCTTGACCCAAGTATTGGTAAAATTGGCTTGGATAAAGCTAGACCTAGTTTCTACCTAAACCATCTTCTACTTTTTATTATTTTTTTTTTTTTAAGGAAAGACCCTCTAGGTAGGAATAGCCGTAGAGGCACTCCAAAGGTGGGAGGAGGGTTGGGCATAGACCCCGACCCAGGGGAGACATAAAATCAACTATAATTTTAAAACACTATACAAATGAGAAGACATAAAATCAAGCTCAAAGTAATGTTCACCAACTAATAAAAGATGCCTTATTAGTTGCCCAAGGTAAGGTTTTAGAAATATCACGAGTCACTCTCTTTTAGTGGGGTTTATTTGGGAACGGGTGTCAACCTCACGTTGACACATTAACACGAGACACACAACCCAAATTCACAGAAGATCCTTGTCCTCTTAAGAGAATCAAATTCGAACTAAATTCTTGTCTTAGCATTCTTCTCATGTAACACTCTTCAAGGCTTATCATTGTAGCCGAAAGCGTTCGTCTGTTCCAAAGTAGCTGCATTATCGGCTGTTTCAACAGTACAGCCGATGTTCGCCACGTGTGTTCAAAAGTAAATTTGAAATTTTAAAAGTGGACACCTGGCAGACATCAGCTGTTGGAATAGCCGATGGTGCAGCTACCTTGGAACAAACGAAATGCTCTCATTGTAGCCATCACCCCTAACCTTCTTTCTTGATACTTTATTGTCCATTTCATTGAGCCCGCCGGCTAGCTATGGCATCAGCTGATATCAAAACCTGTCTTCTTTAAGTATGGGTAATGTCAAGTCTCTCTCTCCTTCATTAGAGTGCTATAGACAGATCACACATACCCAACTCAACCATGTTAGTACTTACAGAATCATCATCTTTACTTGTGCTAGTTGCAGTCACTTTGGTGTCAGCTCTCTTTTTAAAGTTCATCAGCAGGAAGGGTTCTGGGGCCAAAAACCTCCCTAATGGATCTCTTGGGCTTCCTTTAATTGGGGAATCACTGAGCTTTCTTCAAGCGCAGAGGGAAGATAGAGGTGCCGAATGGATAAACGAGCGGGTTTCGAAACACGGTGCAGTGTTCAAAACTTCGTTAATGGGATCCCCAACAGTGATTCTTACTGGTCAGGCAGGTAACAAGTTCACACTGGGTTCAGATGAGGACGTTCTTGTAGGCAAGCAACCCAAGACCGTCACTGATATAGCTGGAAAACACAACATTTTTGAACTCACAGGGACCAGGTAAATGCATTATAGCCATTTTCTTTAGCATCTCGGTACTACAATTATCACATCACATCACATCACATAATGAACTGCATGTCAATTTGTTACTTCTGTTGTTATGTGGAGACTGATGCATGTCAATTTGTTAATTCTGTTGTTATGGGGAGACTGATGCTTCTGAGATATTTGGAAACTACAAATGATCAAGCCATCCATTTTACCTGATTTTTGAGGGATGGAAGGGCAAAATAGTACTTTTGTTTCTAAGTTCTAACTACAGGGTATTTATCATATTTTTTGTGGCTGCTCTTGGGAACGCAGGTGGTTGCAGCAAATGTTGTAGTGTACATTCAGGTATATCATGCATCTATTGGCATGCGTGGATGCGAGCCAACACAACTACAATCTGAAAAGTGCATCAAAGCCTAAATGTGTTGGCGCGCATCCACATACGTCAAAGGACACATAGCATATATGGATGCACGTTGCAACATCTGTTGTGGACTTCTCGCTTCAGTGTTTAGACGATACAGGACTCCTTTGTTCTTGGCCTTTTACTGCCTTTTAATTGAGACACATGCAAAATCTCAAACTCGGTTAAAAGCAAAGACCATTTCGCTAACCACACAGATAATTTTGGTCGGAACAGTTTTCAACTAGAGTTGATAGTTCAAATTGATAAGTTGATCACTCTTGTAACAATTTTTTCAGAGAACTTGTAAGAATATCGAAAGTGGATATGAATCCGTGGACGTAGGCAACAGGCAGTAGGCACCATTGCCGAATCACGTAAAATCATTGTGTCTTGTGTGCTTGATTTGTTTTCTTCTTCTGTTTATCTTTCTTTCTATTGACAACTCCAAACACCTTCTCTATTAATGTTAAGAGTCTTTGTTTCATGCAGGTATAAACTGGTTAAGGCGGCCATGGTTGGCTTCTTGAAACCTGAAAGCCTTCAACACTATGTAAGGCACATGGATGATTTGGTGAAGACGCAATTAGTGAAAGAATTCAGAGACAAAGAGATCATGATCAAGGCTGTGCCTTTCATGAAGAAGCTTACATTTAACCTCTCATGCACTATACTTTTTGGGATCCATGACGAACCCACTAAAGAGGCTTTGTTTAACGATGTCACCATAGCCTTCAAAGGCGTTTGGTCAATCCCTGTAAATTTCCCAGGAACAACGTTTTGGAGAGGTCTACAAGCACGCTCGAGGATCATCAATAGGATGTTGCCAATCTTCAGGAAGAGGAAGGAGGAGCTCTCTAAGGGGATTCTGAACCCCACAAGCGACGTTATTTCTTGTATGTTGGCACTGAGACCTGATAATCAACAACCAATTACAGAAGAAGAGATTATGGATAACTTCATTAGCCTGATGATTGCTAGTCATGATACCTCGGCGATTCTCTTAAGCTTGTTAGTCTGGAAGTTGGCTAGAGATCCGGAGCTCTACCAGAAAGTTTTACAAGGTATTTTCTTTGATCTTTCTTCTATGGTGGGAGTCCCAAGTAGGAAGATTTGGACGACCACGATAGGGATTTTCAGTTCCCATTTAAGAAATTAAGAAAAATAAACAAAGATGAAAACACAAATCAAGCACACTTACGTGTGGTTCGATAAGTAGTGCCTACATTCATTTATACACCAGGTGCTACTGACTAAGGATCTTCTGGGATCTGGATCACATGATACCTTACAAGAGATCGACACCTGTCCTAATTGGCCAACAAGTTGTACTGATTGTAGGTCCCCTAGGATTCACTCATTCCTTGGGTTTTTAAATATGAACATGTGTCGATCTCCTGTGACGGATCACAGGGGGTTTCCTATGATCTGGATCACTAAAGAGCCTCGCCCGGTTCTACTATTCTCATGAGCTCAAAAAAAAATTTTACAAGAGGGATGAAGATCTTTTGTGAACTTGGGTTGTGTAAACATGGTGTGAACCTCACACGGGGTTGACACTTGTTCCACGCGAATCCACTAAAAAGGGTGGTAGTTACTTGTTAAGATCGAAAACCTTTAAGGTAGAAATTGGTTTCATGTTCGTTAGGTCTCTTAGAGTTTCAAAAATGTCACTCATCCCTTTTTAGTGGGGCCTACTTGGGAATAGATGTCAACCTCGTGTGAGGTTCACACAACCCAAGTTCACACGAACCATGAAAAGTATAATAAATATTTTGTAGTTAAGGCTAAACAAAATAGTAAATGAAATTACTATTTTACCCTTCGACTGATAGAATCGATGGTTGGATCATCAGTACTTCTTGAATGCCTCAGCAACATCAGTGTCTACATAACAACAACCCGATCACACCTGGTAGCTAACAAAATGATCCAAATTTTGCACACAAAATTTGTGAAATTTTTTTTCTTTTTAATATATTTGTAGAGCAAATGAGAATTCTGAAGGGGATAGAAGAAACACGAGGAAAGCTTTCATGGAGTGAAATACAGAAGATGAGATACACATGGAGAGTTGCACAAGAACTGATGAGGATCATCCCTCCAGTCTTTGGTAACTTTAGAAGGGCAGTTAAGGACACTAATTTTGGAGGCTATGACATCCCCAAGGGATGGATGGTATGTTTACGTAATGATCTCAACATCATAAAACTGATCAAAGCATCTTAATTTGCTTCTTCTTCCTCTACAAACTAAAGTAGTTAACAGAATCATTTTTTTATAAATTATTAATTCCTTATTGATCAGGTGTTTTGCTCAGCCACTGGAACACACATGGACAAGGACATCTTCAAAGATCCAACTGAGTTTGACCCAGATCGGTTTGAGAATAATCTGTCCAAGCTGCCAATCCCTCCCTTTGCTTACATTCCTTTTGGAGGAGGGGTTCATATGTGTATAGGAAATGAATTTGCGAGGGTTGAAACCTTGACTGTGATCCATCACCTGGTAACTAAGTTTGAATGGTCGATGGTGAATCCTGATGAAAGGATCACTCGTCAGCCTATGCCGTATCCCTCCATGGGTCTTCCCATCAAGCTCAAGGCAAGGAATCCATCTTTCAAGGCTTGACTGGACCAAGCTTACTTATGGTTATTGTATAAGCTAGCAACCATATATATGGTCAGAAATCAAAATGGAATGAAGATCCGTTCAACTGGCTCAGCCCGGATTTTTCAGGAAAAATAGAAAAAGAAAAACCTTCATGAGTCTTCTATTTTCTATTATTATTATTATTACTATTATTATTATTATTATTATTATATATATATATATATATATTTGTCTATTAAATTCATATAGACAGTCACTTTCTTGAGAATAAGAACCTTGTTCAATACCGGTAGTTTCACAGTTGAACCAATTAAACCGGTTACAATACCTGTAATGACAAGGAAGAAAATTGTTTACGATATTTCCTACGACATTCACGAGCGGTACCAATCACGCGGACATTGATGGAAGTTAAGGTGGAAGTCGGTTTTGGGTTGATTTGTTTATTAGGGTTTAGAATCATTGGTTATGAGTTTCGTTGATGTTTCTGTATCATCATGTAATTGGTACCGTTGAAAAAATCATGGCACTAGTTTTTAAAGACAAAATTATCTTTTTATTGTTTTTGCCTTTGAAAATTTTTTTTACCTCTCACTAATACTAATAAAATAATAAAAATATGATTAAAATCTTGTCGAGCGGGCATTAGAAATTGTTTTTATTATTTTTAAGAAAAACTCATTTTTAGTGATTTTTTTGTAAATATCTTAAAGTTGATAACCCTTTTTGAAACTTCATAAAAATAATTGTACTTTTTCAATTATGTTTAAAACGAGTGGTGCACCTTAGCGCGGCTACTCATTCCCAAACCACCATTTCTCCGGTTTTTTTGGTTTTTTAATTAAAATTAAAACCTAAAGTTAAATTCCTAAACTACCCCTTGTAGGTTCATCTCCATTTTTTAAGTTTCTCCACTGGTTGGTGCATCCCTACCCACTAAATGGTGCATCCTTGTACTTCCAATTGTGTGATGCCCAATGGGTGATACACCCGTGCACTACCAAGTGTGCAAAGGCAGGCCCACTGTATGGTGTATCCTTGCCCACTGCGTGGTACATCCCTGCCCACTAAGTAGTGCATCCTTGCACCACGAAGTGTGCAAGGGATGCCGATTTGGTAGTGCACCCTTGCCCCACCGAGCGTGCAATGGGATGCCTACTGGGTGGTGCATCCTTGCACCACAAAGTTTGCAAGGGATGCCCAAAGGTACACCACCAAGTGTTTAAAGAGGGAATAGTACAGGAATTTTACTTTAAATTTTAATTTTATTAAAAAAAACAAAAAATAAGGAGAAAGGAAATTTTGGAAACGAGTGGTCATGTTACAGTGCACGACCACTCATTTTAAACACAATTGAAAAAGTATAACTACTTTTAAGAAGTTTCAAAAAGGGTTATTGACTTTAAGATATTTACAAAAATATAACTAAAAATGAGTTTTCTCTTATTTTTAAGTATTTGATTTTAGTTCAAGAGTAATATTGTCCATAAATTAAAAAAATCGAATGATACCAACACTTTTTTCTTAGTGATAAGACGAAAAATTAATGGAGGGATGGTTTCTTCAATGTAGTACTGATGATCCAGCGGTCTAAATTAAACGCTTTGGACACATGGTGTGATCTTAACACGCGTATGCACGCTTAAAAGATACACTCGCATATGCCACATCATTTGTATAAATCAGTTACCTGCTCCCCCCACCCTTTTTTGGGCCACATCAGCTGTACTGATGATTTTTGTGGCCTGATATGAGGGGAACGATCATCTCTATCCTAATCAAGGATTAAACCGTTGGTCAAAGGTTAATTCCCGTAGTGAAGGAAACCTTACAGGAAGAAACGGTTCCTATACACCTCACCAGAGTAAGGTGTTCTACATTAAAACCAAAAGAGGTGGGACCCATAAAAATTTATCATTATTTTTTTTTAATTTAAATAAAATTTTATTGAGTAATTTTTTTGAAACTTAAAAAAAATTAGAAATCGAACCAAAACCAAACCAAAGTCGGTTTGACACAACATAAATATGGCTTATGGTATATGGGCAGAATTGAAAATTATGTCAGAATTCTTATGAATTTCTTGCCAACCAAATGCACAATTCATGATTTTCATACAACTTTCCTGCTACAACAAGAAACTTACTTTCACTTTCTTTTCACATTGCTTTCATTTTCTTTCCACTTTCTTTGCACTTTGACGCTAACCAAACGTAGCCTAAGTGATGTTAATGGCAGCTGGTGATTTAAAAAGGAAAAATTATGAAAATCCCCTACTTTAGGGGGTTTATTGCATAAACGTACATAGACCAAAACGTTTTACCAATGAAGTATACATATACAAAACTAATCACAATACGGTCCTCTGTTACAAGATATAGGACGTGTCAGACTTGTCCCTTAACATTGCTTTTAAAAAAAATCAAAAATACCTAAACTACCCTTACCCCATTCTCTCTCTCTTTCTCTCTCCTTGCACACTGACTGTGCATCCTTGAACAATCAATGCGCATCCATGCACACTGACAATGCATCGTTGTGCATCCTTTTGCACACTGGATGTGCATCCTTACTGAAGATGCACACTTGGGTGTGCATCCTTGCACACTGGAGTGTGCATCATTGTACACATTGGAGTGTGCATCCTTGCATACTGGGATGTGCATCCTTGAACACTGAAGATGCACACTGTGGTGTGCATCCTTGCACACTAGGATGTGCATCCTTATACACATTGGAGTGTGCATTATTACACACTGGGGTGTGCATCCTTGTACACATTGGAGTATGCATCCTTGCACACTGGGGTGTGCATCCTTGCACACATTGGAGTGTGCATCCTTGCACACTGAGGTGTGCATCCTTCCACACTGGGGTGTGCAACCTCGTAAACATTGGAGTGTGCATCCTTGCACACTGGGGTGTGCATCCTTGTACACATTGGAGTGTGCATCATTATACACATTGGAGTGTGCATCCTTGCACACTAAAGTGTGTATCCTTCCACATTAAAGATACACACTGGAGTGTCGCGCCTCGGATCCCGGTGACTCAGATCCCAAGGTGGGAAGACACGGATCACAAGGTGAGACCTTCGGGATCTATTACTAGACCGCGGATTATCATATCATAACCCAAGATAACAACAAAGGTGAAACTAAATCTCATTTTATTCAATAACAACTTTCAGAATGCGCGGTAGTAAATACAATAACTGATAAATCAACGGCTTCATACGAGCCTTACAACTAATCCAAAATAAATGAAAAGCAAAACAATAACATCTGAAAATCTTTCATCTTTACTGCCGACCTGCAACATGAAACGTTGCAGTGAGCTTGGAATGCCCATATAAGAATTCATGT
>JAUPMG010280191.1:0-18481 GCA_031762675.1 Pachysandra terminalis | reverse complement strand
TTATCACTCAAACAGCAGAGAAGTGATCAAAAGAAACTAAGCTTTCATATCTTTAAGCATCAAGACTAGAACAACTTCTGTACTGATTGACCCAGGGGATCAAAGCACTTGGAACGGAAAAAATAAAAATCAAAAATCAAACAGTACAAATAAAGATAAACATGTATGTGAGGGATTATCAGTTACCTCTTCACCATTACAATTTAAAAAGCATTAATTATAGAGATTACCTGATTAGATGAAGGGTCGACGGCGAGCAAGGAAGAACAGAGACGGCAAGCAAGAGGGAGAGGGCGACTATGGAATGCGACGGCGATGGCGTCGCCGCAACGGCGACAAAAACGGAAAGGGAAAGGCGATGGAGACGGCGAGGCACAAAGAGGCAACAGTGAAGGCGGGAGCGAGAAGGGAAAGAGAAAGGCTTTTTCACGGGTTAAGAACAATTGGTGTTTCTCGGCGATTTTTAAAAGACCGCCGAGCAATACGCCTTTATCGGCGATTTTACTTAAATCGCCGTCTATGCTTGCCCAGTGGTTGTTAAAAAACAGCCGACCATTACACCGTTTTCGGCGGTTTCCATATAACCGCCGTAGATGGACCAGATTAGGGCGCGGATAGGAAAGAGATTTCTCAGAGGGGTTTTAAAAACCGCTGACCAATACACATACGTTCTTGGCGGTTGTTCAAAACCGCAGACCATTACACCTTTGTCGGTGGTTTCCATATAACCATCGTAGATGGACCAGCTTAGCGCGTGGGAAGAAAGGTCTTTCTTAGCGGTGTATTAAAAACCGCCGACCATGATACAATTATCGGTGGTTAAACTTATAACAGCCGAGAAAGGGTTAATTTTACCCGAGAAATTTCGCACGCGAAAGGGTAGTTCTCGGCGGTTTTAAAAACACCGCCGACAATAGGTCATTTCCGCGGGATTTTTCAAGCACAAAAGGGGTTTCTCAGTGGTCTAATAGAAACCGTCAAGTAAACATTATTAGCCAGCGGTTTTTATCAGACCGCCATCAAATACCGCCGCAAAAATCCCTTTTTTGTAGTACATATGCAATGAATCAAGGAAATCCCAAGAATTTCATAACAAGTGTACACAATACACTTACCTGTACAGCAACTCCTCTTCCCTTGGACGAAAATGGTGGGCTCGAGCTCGTGGATCTCTTACAGCCTAGTCTTCTCCCTTAAAGCTTCCTCCTTCCTCTCCTTCTCTTCTCAGCCAAAAATCTCAAGAGACAAATGAGGTTAGGGTTTTGAGAATTTGTCTTTTAAACCCTACCCTCAACTCAAGCAAATCTCAACCCTCCATTGCCTTTTGGATGGGAGAAGAGGTCTCAACCATCCAAGCTCATTAAATGAGCCAGGCTATGATGTGGGTTAGAGCACACATCAAGGGGTGCACCCGAAAGAAAAGTTGGTCACCAGAATTGACCAACACCCACCAAACAAAGAAAATTACCAAAACGCCCAAAAAGAAAACAAAATTTTCCGTGGCATTAAAACCTACCCTCCTAAAAAAAGTTTCGTCCTCGAAATCAACACACACAGTCCTCAAAGAGGTAAGGAATTCTCACTCTACACTAGGTCAATGGAAGATTCCTCTTCCTTCCTAAGTGTAAAACTCAGAGCGTCTCGGGACGTATTCCCAAATTAACGCACGACAGGGACAGTCTCAAAAACCAAGCTTCCTTCCATGAAATACAAGTCGAGTGCGGTCAAATGATCAAACACGTCCGATCGAAGCCCCTTAACTCCAAAAGGTAGTCGTTCAGGAATCGCAATTGTCTCAACACCACTAAGGCAAACAAGCAAGGCACGATATGCTGCTACCCAGTCCATACACGGAAAACAACACACCTACTCACATTCAACACAACAGGTTTGACGGGGTCACAATCTCTCCTATGAAAACAGGACGAGACTCACACACCCTACAGTAGGAAGAGGGTCCTCTACAGTCAATCTAGGACTCAAGGCAAAGAGCCCTAAGCAAAACAAACATATCAAGACATGCAACATGAATGAGTGCAATCTGCTTGTGCCAGCAAGACAAAAATAAAAGAGTTGAAAAGAAGAAGTACGGTACCTCCCATCTCGTCTCCTGGCAGCTCTGGCTCCCACGCTTTGTCTTCATAGGGTAGAACCGGTGGTGCAACAGCATGCAAATCGCCCAATGGGGGCTGAAGATACTGCTGGCTAGTCGTCCTGTTCTTAGGCGGTGCTCGGCATGTGTTCTGAAGATGTCCTGGTTATCTACAGTTGTAGCAGATTTTGTACCGAAAAGGATTCGAATGTGATGGCCAATGTCGTCGCTCTGGTGCTCTTTTCCGCTTGCGCTTCTGCTCCTCGTTCTCCTCTGTGGATACTCGTCTCGCGTGATACCTCTCCTTCCTCTTTTTCCTCTCCTGTTGTCTCTGCTCCATGGTTTTCACGTGCTCTGCATTTCTCTTCTCCACTTTCCGCGTAGTGTTCACCACGTCGCTGTAACTCGTGAATTCTCGAACTGCTAGCTTGGTCTTGATGTTCCTCTGTAATCCATTCTCGAAAAGGTGTGCTTTGTTCTCTTTCGTATCCACTGCGTACAGGGAAAACAGAGACAGCTCTGCAAACTTCGCCTTGTACTCTGCTACTGACATGGCCCCTGCTCCAATCTCAGGAACTCCACTTCCTTCTCTTTCCTCACATTCCTCGAAAAATTCTTCTCCAAGAACAGTTGCTTGAATCTCTCCCAGTAGATCTATTCCCCTGCTAGCATCGCTGAAGAAGTCTTCCACCATCTACGGGCCTCGCCCTCCAACATGAGGCCAACCTCATCTAGTTCCCATCCTCGCACTCTAGAGCCTCGAAGATATGCTCCAGCTGATCCAACCACTCCAGTGCCTCCGATGGTTCCGTGGTCCCCTTAAACACCGCAGGTCCCATCCTCCTGAACCTCTCCAAAAACTTGCCTGCCGGATCCTCTACCAGTGGCACCACACGCTAATACTGCCTCTGCCGAAAAAGATCTGCCATGTCCTCCAGGGCTCGGTACACTTCAGACAAATGAGGGTCCCGATCTCCCTGATCCTCTGACTAATCTGCTCCAGCTGCTCCACCGCTCCTCTTCCCCGCCATACTGAAATTACATGGCAAGGTTCAAAAGACAACCCAAGAATCACTCCATCAACCCATCTCAACACTATGTGCAAAGAGGTAAACACATTAAAATGCACATCTACATCCTCAATCTCTACAAGATCCATACAAACACTCTGCATAACATCAATCCACATCTCGGCTCTACTCACACTCCTATCCTACTTTATAGCTAGGGATCTAACTAAGGATCCTATGCTCTGATACCACTTTGTCATGACCCGAATTCTAAAGCATGGCTCACACGCACGTGAGCATAACTCTAGGATTCCAAGCCTGAATCTCACCCTTAGATCAACTAGCTCATACATCAATAAGAGGGTGGAAAACCAAAAACACCTCAGAGAAAATCCATGTTCAACATAGGATCCACAGCGGAAGCTAATATCATCATAATATAAAATGAAATCAAACTTTAGATGGGCCTCACATCCAATCATAAACTGAATGATACAAAATACATCAATCTCAAAGGAGTCAACTACTCCCTCAGAACACTCTCAAACCTCTCACAACAAAATGCAACTCAAAACATAAATAAACGAAAAAACTAACTACGCCAGCGGCCACAGAAGTTCACCTCAGCAATCCTGGCCGAAGACTTGGTTGTACGTCTCGTACTCACCTAAAATTTTAGGAGCTAAAAGGCTTGAGCTACGCGCTTAGCAAGTGCAATGTACAAATGCAATGTAGTAATTAGGATAGCCATGAGTATGCATGGGATGCCATGATCAATGCGGGGCTCATTCATTTTATGCAATGACATGAACAAATATATACATATATAGACCAAACACGATGGCCTCATCAAACACATGAAATGCACATGAATGTTATCAACTCTGTGTTTGTTTGATGTCTCACACTTGATCCGTACAGCAACACCGCGTAACTCAATCATGGATACACGGCCCCTTTCGGGCTAAGGATGTCTCGCCGATTTTGTGTGTACAACACAGTTTTAGGGAGTCATAACCCACGGGGAGTCATGCTCCACCTCTATTTTTGATCGTGGTAACAAATCCGGGGCTCACCAAGATATCCCTCGTGTACATCAATCGCACACACACAACCAAACGGTTGCCATCCATATATATGTGTATATATATATATATATACAGGTATCCATGGGCTTTTGGGGTTGCAAATCCCTCACCCTCAAATCATATCAGATTTGACCAGTAATAGGTCCCTCTTTGGTGACACCAGAGATCTATGTCTCTCATTTGACACTTCACCAAGAAGTCCAAGTATCGTCACATATTACCCGATGGTCCTTCATAAAGGAGCCATGGTAGTCTGGAGTCCACGTCCTCACAAGGACCGGTCATGCATTCATGTCCATTATATGAATGACATTAACACAAAACTACATGATATGCATCATAACATCAAGTGGAAAATCATCACTCAATTTAGATGTGCCAAATCATAATATTTATGTACTCAAGAATTGATGCTAGAAAATCAAGAATGGCATTCTATATAATCACATCAATCTAAGCACACAATCATCCATGAATTAATGATACGTGATACACTACGGGTAATGCATATGTGTATGAGGTTCTAGTTTTATCCTACCAGTCCACACACTTCATCAAGTCCAAAATATCATCAAGCATGATTACGTTTTCATAACCAATTCATGCTTCACACAATAGTAGTATGAAACACAAGTTCAAACAATACGGCATAACAATAGTCCAATTTGGGTATCAATCCCTTCTGAGGACTCCCAAAACACTACTCAAACATCCACTGTCGGTGGACCGACGTACTCACCGACGGGGTCTCAAAAGGTCTCATCGGTGGGTGCCGTCAGCTCCACTGACCACCCACCGACCAAGGTCAAATTCCAAACTTATCTCTCCGTCGGCGGGTCTGTCTGTGGATCGACTACCCTCCGACCAAATCTAAAAGTTTCCTTGGTGGGTGTCGTCGGTACCACCGACCACCCACCTACGGTCTCCGTCGGCGGTTCCATCAGTAGACCGACCCACTGACCAACAACTATAGAGTCTCCTTGGGGTGTTGTCAGTACAACCGACCACCCACCTACAATATCCGTCAACGGGTCCATCGGTAGACCGACGACCCACCGACCAAATCAAATCCAAGTCCAAGTCTCGTAGGTGGGTGTCGTCGGCACCACCGACCACCCTCCTATCATCTCCGTTGGCGGGTCTGTCTGTAGACCAACAATCCACCGATCAGGTCCAAGTTTATAACCATTTGTGGGTCTGCCGGTACCACCGACGCCGTTGGTAGGTGCCGTCGGCGAACCAACCACCCACCGACCAGCACACCATGATTTCAAGTCACTGTAGACGGGTTGTTGGTAGACCGACCTACCCACCGATAGCGTCACTCCTGCACCTAGCTTCGTCAGCAAGTGCCGTCGGCGGACCAATGCACCTACTGACGGGCGCAATTTTGGGGTTTTTGCCCCAATTCGCCCCAACACTTAGGGTTTTCAACGTCTCTCCACCTAGGTTAACATTTTAGGGTTAATTTAGGTCTAAAAGAGATTAAATCACATGAGAATACTATAACATTAATGATCAAACAATCATTACATAAATCACACAAGCAAATCTCACAGAATCGTCATGAACTCAATTAATTTTCCCTAAAACATATAATATCCACATTCCATAACTCAATCTTGATTATCATACCTGAAAAGGATGCTCATGAACACACAAACATTAACAAACATTTATAGATTCCTTCATATGCAATGAATCAAGGAAATCCTAAGAATTTCATAACAAGTGTACACAATACACTTACCTGTACAGCAACTCCTCTTCTCTTGGACGAAAATGGTGGGCTCGAGCTCGTGGATCTCTCACAGCCTAGTCTTATCCCTTGAAGCTTCGTCCTCCCTCTCCTTCTCTTCTCAGCCAAAAATCTCAAGAGACAAATGAGGTTAGGGTTTTGAGATTTTGTCTTTTAAACCCTACCCTCAACTCAAGCAAATCTCAACCCTCCATTGCCTTTTGGATGGAAGAAGAGATCTCAACCATCCAAGCTCACTAAATGAGCCAGGCTATGGTGTAGGTCAGAGCACACAACAAGGGTGCACCAAAAAGAAAAGTTGGTTACCAAAATTGACCAACACCCACCAGACAAAGAAAATTACCGAAATGCCCAACAAGAAAATGAAATTTTCCAGGGTGTTACAACTTTGCATTGCATATCACATCATGTTGCATATATCTTGTTTTAGTCTATGGAGTATCATTGGAGAGTAGCTTTGACCCTACTCCAATCGAAAATACGGTTTAATTGATTTATTTACTGAGCTAAGTGTAGCTGACGCCTTTGAGCAACAATTTCAAGGAATTTAGATGGAAGATTTAACGATAATGGAGAACAAGATGAGGAACAAGTTTATAATGAGATGGATGGATTGGATGATTGAATTGAATGATTTATACTTAGAATTTTGTAGTAGGATTTATTTATTTCTTAGTTAGATACTATGTATAGGAATAGGATTTGTTTAAGCATGAGAATATGTTATATTTTTATTTGTTTTCCGCTGTTATTTACTTAGTTGTTTTTGGATGTAATAGACTTAGTTTTATTTGATTATTTTCAGTAAAGGTAATTTTAGAAGTTTTACATTATATCATATGGTTTGGCTCTATATTAATTACCACTCCCAATGTAAATTGGGGTGAGAGTCATATTTCGAACATGAGGGGTTCCCACTTGAATTTCCTTAAGTTTGGGATGTGACACCTGTATAGGGGGGATGGTTCAATACAACATCTTGCTCAGTAATTGATCGGTCTAGTGTGAGGCATACAATATTCGAATTCTGAACAGCATGCATATTTGCACAGCATATGTTTTTGCATGAATCACACTTGGTGATTACCCATTCATTGTTGCATGAGCATGCATTGCATTCATTAATAATTAAACCAGCACATTGCATACACATTGCATATCTTATGATCATGTCATATTTCATATTATCGCATGTATTGTTGTTTAGTCTATGGATTATCATTGGAGAGTAGCTTTGACCCTATTCCAATAAAAAAATACAGTTTAATTGATTTATTTACTGAGCTGACTGTAGCTGACGCATTTGAGTATAACAATTTCAGGATCTTTAGTTAGTGGATAGCAGGACCATGGTGATCAAGATGGAGACCAAGGCAAAGATGAAGACATTAGCTATAATTAGGATTTGTTTACTTATTTTTAGTAGATGTGTAATTGGGTTATTTATTAGATTTATGTAATTGATTATTAGATAGGTTAGTTAATAAGGATTTGATTTGAAGCATGAGAATAGGATATTTTTATTTGTTTTCCGATGTGATTTACTTAGTTTGTTTTGGATGTAATAGGCTTAGTTTTATTTGATTATTTCCAGTAAAAATTATTGTAGAAGTTTTATATTATATCTAATGGTTTGGCTCTATATTGATTTCCACTCCCAATGTAAATTGGGGTAAGAGTCATATTTCGAACCTAAGGGATTCCCACGTGAATTTTCTTAAGTTTGGGATGTGACACCATCATCTCCTTTTAAGACGATTCTTGCCTCTACGGTAATTAAACTGGTGTAGCAAGAATTAGCACGTCGCCCCCAGGATACAACAGCCTAGTAAATTTGTATCACCTTCACTAATTGCACAGTTAGGAAGGTAGAAGCTCAACCCAAAGTAGACCTTTCCTTGCCCAGAAATACAGAATAATTAAAGTAGTAAAACAGTAGCAGAAAGCCTTTTCGATTTTGCATAGAGAAAAGCTTGGTTAAAAATGACTACTGAAATAGCCTTTAAATTGAAGTTGAAAATAGACATTGGGAGTGTAACTTTGGAGCCGAACTTTGTGTGCAAGGCACGCAACGTTTCACTTCCAATGTTCACACAATCGAGTAAAAAATAGATAGAAAATCCTATTAGATAGATAAGTTAAAGCAAAACAATTTTGAACAAAAAGTAACTTAGAACCCATGCGTGCAAACCAAACTGAACCGAGTCAAGTTGAGCAGGTCGGCCACGCGTGTATGTGAATTCACACAAGCAGGCGCAACACCGGTGTGCGTGAACTTTAAGGTTTTCCAGAACTGGCCATCCGATTTCTTCTTTGACAGGCCTTGGCTTCCACTTTAAGGTTTTTCGGAACTAACCATCCGATTTCTTCTTTGACAGGCCTTGGCTTCCCAACGAGCCTCATGTGTGCGAGGACTTCACACCTCTCTTCCACATGCTACTAAACCCATAAGAAAGACAAACCTATGTAAGGCACTCTTCTTTCTTATACTTGAACAATGTGGGACAAGTCTCAAAACTAAAAGAAAGGTTTTATGTAAATACTCTAAAAATCTCCCACTTATTTAATAAAATCGATAAATCAATCAAAAATAAAAATATGGTCAAAGATAGAATATTGTGCATAATAAAGGTGCCAATGGCTTGAACCTTTATTTAGCGTTGCAATAATCACTGTGTTAGAGTCAAAGTGACAAAGTCATGAACTATGACTTCGACACAACAATTACATCACACACAAAATTCATAGATGTAAAAAATGAGCTTATAAACCAGCACATTACGGTCTTGTGCTTGATCCCAGTTTCATGAGTGTTCTAGAGAATTAGCCCAATTCTCATAGGAAGCGGCTTCCACTTCCACACTCATAGAGGTAAGTCTATCAAGGATGCTTATGTAAATTATACATCCCACTCATTTCAGCTTAGATTTCATTAAGAGTTTAAAAACTCAACCTTAAAAACGTTACAGAATATTATGCACTAAATACACTATAGAGAGGGACAAACAAATAGCGTATTCACATCAAATTACTCTATAATTCGTTATTCCCTTTGAACCTAGTTCTTGTGATCTCTAGTCCCTAGGTTAGGTATCCTAATAGGTAAGGCTTAAGTCCCATACCCCTTAATGTGTTCTAGACTTTCTCTCTAGCTAGAGCTTTTGTAAGAAGATCAACTATGTTATCATTTGATCTTACAAAGTCAATATTTATGGTACCATTAGTCATGTAAGATCTCATAGTACTGTGTTTTCCCCTTATAGGTTTGGATTTACCATTGTAATATCTTTTATACACTCTACTTATATCAGTTGTGCTATCACAATGAATCAATACAGCTAGTACTTGTCGATTCCACATGGGCATTTCAGACAATAAGTCTTTTAACCATCCAGTTTCTTCACTTGTAAGTCAATCATCTCATCCTCCATACTAAATTGCACAATAATTTTCTATTTCTTGGATTTCCAAGATATAACACTACTACCCAAGGAAAATACATATCTTGTAGTGGACATTGAAACATCAGAAAGGGTATTCCAGTCGGCATCATTGCATCCTTCGAGGATAACAGGAAAATTTTGATAACGTAAATCATAGTTCATTATTTTCTTTAAGTATTGAATAATACAATTCACAGCATTCCAATGAACATATTTAGGTTTACTAGTATATCTACCAAGCACTCCAACATCATGTGCAATATCAAGCCTAGAACAATTAGTGGCATATCTTAAGCTTCCAACAACACTAGCATATTCCTTCTGATTTATAATATCATCATCATTATCAGTAGGATATAGTTTAATGCTAGGATCAAAAGGAGTTTATACAGGAGTGCATTCAAAATATTTATAATTTTCAAAATTTTCTTTACATAGTGAGATTGATCTAGGGATATTCCATTAGCATTTCTAGGGATTTTAACTCCAAATATCATATTACCTTATATATATTTCATGCTAAAATTTCTACTTAATAATTATTTGGTCTTTAGGATCACATGCAAGTTAGAGCCAAGAATTAATAAATCATTAACTATAAGTATATTATAACATGAATCGCATTATAGATTTATGATAAATACATTTATCACTCTCATTAATTTTAAAACCATTAGACACAATAAAATCGTCATTTATGCTTGTTTCAAACCATATAAGGATTTCATTAACTTACAAACCGTACTATCATTTCCACTAGCTATGAAGCCTTCTAGTTGGTCCATAAATGGTTTTTCATCTAAGTCACCATTAAGGAAAGCAATCATTACATCCATTTGATGTATTACAAGATTATGAATTGCTGCTATTGCAATAAACACTCTTATAGAGGTGAGTAAGCGTAAAAAAAGTCAATATGAACCCTTAGCAACCAATCTAGTTTTATATTTTTCTATTGTCCAATCAGGTTTACGTTTTATTCTAAGTACCCATTTACAACCTATGGTTCTATATCCAGGAGGTAATACAACTAATTTCCAGGTTCGATTTGAAATTAGTGAATCCATCTCATCATTGATGGCTTCTGTCCAAAAGCCAGAATCAGAAGAAGACAAAGCTTCTTCTAAAGAGTTCGGTTCTTCTTCTATATTATAAACAAAAAAGTCGGGACCAAAATCCTTCTCAATACGAGCTCTCTTGCTCCTCCTAAGTTCAAGGTCTGAATTTGGATGACTATCTAATTGGGGAATACTAGAGTCTAAACCACTAGATTCATGACCCCCACTAATTCTAAATTTGAAAGGAAATTTATGTTCATAAAAGTCAGCATCTAGTGACTTTATTATCACGTTGTTCCTTAAATCTAAAAATTTATATGCTTTACTTGTTAGAGCATGGCCTACAAAGGTGCATTCAGAAGCTCTGATACTAAGTTTGTTTCTCTTAGGGTATGGAAGCCTAACATAGGCTAAACAACCCCAAACTTTGAAATAACTCATATTAGGTTTCCTATTTTTTTCAGAGTTCGAAAGGAGAAGTCTGAGCCTTCTTATGAGGGACATGATTCAAAACATAACATGCAACGAGAAGAGCTTCTCCCCACAAATTTAAGGGTGCTCCAGAACTAATTAACATAGAATTTGTTAATTCAACTAGTGTTCTAGTCTTACACTATGCTACTCCAATAGAAGTAGGAGAGTAAAAAGCTGAGATTTTCATGTATGCATGGGCAGCTACATAGGGGTGAGAGGGGGCCCCCCTCAATTTTTAAAACGGTTATAATTGGTAACTACTTTTTTGACATATTACAAATTACCTTATCAAATTTTCTTTTTACCCCCTAAATTTTCTTTATTGCCCCATCTCATTAATATTTCTTCACTTTTGTATCCTTACTCACTAAGGATGTCAACTGATTCGGTCTAAATCAAAAACCAAACAAATCAAACCGAAAAATTCGGTTTGGTTTGCTTGTTTGTTTTTTTTTTTTCATTTTGATTTGGTTATGGTTTAGGGAAAAAAAAAAAAAAAAAACCAAGTTCATTTGGTTCGATTTATAATTAAGGCTTCAACTAAACTGAACCGAACCAAAAAAAAAAAACTAAAGTAGATTATATATATTGTTTATATATATGTTTGTATATATAATATAGAAAATAACATTAATTTTTCTTTTAATTATCAAAAATAGCATTAATTTGTTTTATTATAAAAAAATAGCATTAACTTTATCACATCGAAAACAAATTATTTTTTTCAAATATTGCCCCCCCCTATAATAGAATCTTGGCTCCGTCCTGCATGTATGATTCCTAGAGGTTCAATAGAAGAATTAAACCCAAGTGAGTCATACTCTTTACCTCTATAACTTATTAATCTTTTAATTTTCTGTTGAATTGATTTTTTATTTCAAAAACATGTCTTAAAATTGTCAAAGGCATCACTTTTGTTGTTAAGCAAATAAAAATATTAATACTTAGAAAAATCATCAATGAAAGCAATAAAGTATCTTTTACTACCTCATGTTATGATACCTTCTAGTTCACATATGTCAGAACGTATAAGTTCTAATAATTTAGTATTTCTTTCTACCGATTTGAAAGATTTTCTGGCAATTTTTGCCACACTATAATGTTCACATTTTTCAAAGTTATCTCAAGTTAATTTAGGTATTAATCCTAAATTACTCATATTTTTGACATATTTGTTGTTAACTTGACAAAGTCTAGCATGCCAAATATTAATGCAAGAAATCATATAAGCAGAAGTAGATGCTTTATTCGTTTTCTCAACATTCAACTTAAACATGTCACACATGCATATCTCCCTTGCCTACAAATATGCCATGCTTAGAAATTACATAATTATCGAATTCTATAACTTGTTTAAATCCATCATTGTTCAGCAGATAACCAGAGACCAAGTTCTTCCTCATATCTAGTGTATGGAGGACATCTTTTTTTTTTTTGGAAAGGTAAGTGTTGTTTATTGAAGAGAAAGAAAGGAGTTATAGTTTTACAAGGCTACAAGTAGCCAACAGACTCCATGAGTACATAAACCAAGTGTTCAAGGCATCCAACACAGGCTCGATGCGAGACAAGCATAACGGATTAACCATACGAAAGGCATGCCATAGTTCTAGTAAGGGCCCCTTGCCCTCAATCTAGGCCTACCCCTTCTATCCATATCAAGGATATTAGCCAGCTGCAGGGGCAGAGCATCCGCCGTCAAGTAGCATAAGTCACCAATAGATGTAACATGGGAGGCCAACCAATCCACAGCTGTAATCTCTTCGTGATAAACATGCTGAACACTACAGCTGCTAAATTGATCCATGAGGCTCTTAATGTTGTGGATTATCAAGAGCTATTTCCAGGGGATGTCCTTTTGAGTAGTAGGAAGACCTTTCACATTATTGGAATCAGTATATACCTGAATTTTCTGTATGCCCAGTTGTATAGCCATTCTTAGGCCATGAAGAATAGCCTCTAGTTCATGGAGGATAACAGGAACAGGTTCAGAAGTAGCAACAAAAGCCCTGATCAGCTCCCCTTGATGGTGCCAGATCAGACCACCAGAACCACCCCTAGTCGTCGAGAAAGAACCATCACAGTTTAGGCCCATGAAGTCGTTAGGGGGGGGCAATCCATCTCACATCTAGGGGGATGCCCTGCTTGAAAGACATGTTGATAAACCAATTGTGACATAGATCTCTATTTGCTTGACTGTCAAAGACTTTATCCCAGTAGGTCTTTCCCTTCTTAGCAACATCAGAAGTAATTTGGGCCAAAACAAATTGCTCAGCCCTGTACTCATTCCTGAATAGTCTAGCATTCCTTTCCCTCCAAAGATGGTATACAGTGGCAGAGAAAGTTAGCTTACGAATAGTGCCAATAAAATCCTAACCAGAGATTTTCTCCGAGCACCACTTCACCAGATCAGGCCAGTTCATATTGGGGGCTGTAATGCAGCACCTTCTCAAAACCTTGCACCAAATAGATTCAGAGTAAGTACAGGAGAAGAACATATGGTTATGTGAATCAGTAGTCCTTCTACACAGGGCACAGTTTGTAGCAGGTAAGGCACCAAATTCAATAAGTCTATCTTGGGTTAGTAGCCTGTTCTGAACAGCCAACCAATAGATGAAGGAATGTCTTGGGAGGACATCTTTGAGCAGCACTACATGTCTAGAAGTGAACTGCAACTCAACGTCATCAATTTCTAGAACGTTTGTGGTATGTGAATGTCCAAGTAGAAGTTTCTTATCATTCTCACTAGGAGGGTAAGACTTGAACCATTCACGATCATAGCAGACATGCCTAGAGGCACCAGTGTCTACCCACCATCCTTCTGAACCACCCGATTGAGTTCACTTTGGTTATTATAGCGACTAATGGCTCTTCGATCACATTTGTTTGTGGAATAGGTGGTTGTGCTCAACGCCTACATACCTAAGCTATATGCCCATGTTTGCCACAAACATAATAGACAACATTAGCAATGCTTTGTGTCTATTTAGAAGGGATCTTAATTCTTGGTTCTTGGATTCTAATTCGACTGGTTATGGTTTCGGAAGTTTTTCATGTTTTTCTTGTTAAGCCTTAAATGGGCCTGATTCCTTTGGTTCTAGTTATGTTGTTAGCCTAAATTTTGAACAGAAGTTAAGTGTACCATAGTAGTTGCATTTCCGTTCAGTTCATCCTTTCTGTTCAACAGTCGTACCTCCTCCTCAATTCCTAATCGAGTGATTAGACTTTCTAGAGAGAACTCCTTTGTCTTGTGGCATAGTAGGTTCTTGAATACCCTCTAGGATGTTAGTAATTTGTTAATGATTGTAGCAACTTGGAATTGCTTGTCTATCTTCATACCTTCATAAATGATCTCGTACACCAACATCTGTAAGTCGTGGGTTTGTGACACCACAAACTTTTCTTCCACCATCTGGAACTTGAAATATTTACTGACTGCATACTTCTTAGAGCCAGCCTCCTCGGTATCATATTTCTTTTGTTGAGCATCACAAAGTTCGAAACGACTGACCATAGTAGTCATACAGTTCATCAGAAAGATGATTTAAGATGTTGTTTCTGCACATGTAGTCATCTTCTTCCCACTTGTGGATGAGTTGACTCTTTTCAGAACTGTCAAATTTTTTTGTTGAACCCGAAACAGATTTCGTAGGATCTTGTTCAACGAGAACATAGGCCACTTTGATAAGGGTTAGATAGAAAAGCATTTTCCTGCCTCCATCTCTTAAAGTGAGACCCACCGAATCTAAAGGGTTCGTTTTGATCATTCGGATCAAAAACAGGAACATTAATAGAGGTATTTTTCATTACAATCGAATTGTATTAAAATTATTGGTCAATTTCCCTACAGATTCAAAAAAATATGCATACTAAAAAATAAAATTAATAAATAAAATAGATCTCATTGATTTGGTAGGGATGAGGCACAAATTTGTACCGCCTTCACTAATTGCACAGTTAGGAAGGTAGGAACTCAACCCAGAGTATACCGTTCTTTGCCTAGAAATACAGAACGATTAAAGCAGTAAAGCAATAGCAGAAAGCCTTTTTGATTTTGCACTGAGAAAAGCTTGGTTAAAAAAGACTACTAAATAGCCTTTAAATAGAAGTTGAAAAGAGACGTTGGGAGTGTATCGTTGGGGCTTAACTTTGTGCGCAAGGCACACACCGTTTCACTTCCAACATTCACACGATTGGTTAAGCAACGGATAAAAAATCCTAAAAAATAGATAAGTTAAAGCAGAACCATTTTGAACAAAAAATAACTTAGAATCCTCGCATGCGAACCGAACTGAGCCTAGTCGGATGGCCGTGCACGCATGTGTGTGTGTGCGTGAATGCACACGCATGTAGGTGCGATGCGGACACGCACACATGCACATGCGATGTGGGTGCGGGCTCACGTTAAGGTTTTCCGGAGCCAACCAACCAATTCCTTCTTGGACGGGCCTTGGCTTCCCAATGGGCCTCATGTGCACAAGGGCTTTGCAACTCTCTTCCACATTCTAGTAAAGCCATAAGAAAGACAAACCTAAATAAGACACTCTTCTTTCTATTACTTGAGCAATGTGGGATAAGTCTCAAAAGCACACAACACACTAAAGTAAAGACCAACAAATGGCCAAGGTTCAAGTCACTTTAAGCCAACTAAAAGAAGGGTTTTATGTAAATACTTTAACTGAAAGATTATGGAGAAGAAGTTTTGAAGCCCTGCTAGTTTACTATCTTGAAGATTCGAAAAATCATCAAATTCAAGGAAGAAAGATCAAGGAGAAGAAGCTCTGAATCTTTGCTGGTCTATTGCCTTGAAGATTTGAAGACTTGAAGCCTGAAAATAAAAACATTCATGCCTGAAGATAAAGCTCTCAATCTCTGAATGCGCTCAAAAGCCCAGAGATCTACATCAAAGTTGAAAGCTTTCAGTCCATGTCGTCTATAAGTCTACAAGCCTGAAGATCAAGACGAAGACTACGCAATAAATCTCTTTCACAATTTATTCATGAAATCTACAAATCTACCACTTTTCTTCAAGAAGAATCCCGCTTTAAGAATACACTATTTTTAGCCCATAAATCAAGGAACCTGAAGAGAACAATCAGAGAAGATTTTCTTTTAAACAAAGAAAATTCCTAGAGATTGTAATCTCCCATTTTTTTAAATTAATACAAATTGATTTTTTTCTACAAATCTTGTTCGTTGATTTTCAATAACAAAATTTGTATGTACATAGGTGACATCGAAACCCCAAAATTTTGGCAATAAAATATTCTTTTTAGATAAAATCATCTGAAATTTCACAAAAAATGTTAATATTTTGTTAAAAACCACTCTCTCATTCGTGAAATTTATGTGATTTTAATAAACTTCTCATTTTCTTTAGTTTGAATAAAAAACTTTTATTAAAATTTTGTCGAAATTGCTGTATTTCATAAATTTCACATAAAAATGTTGAAAGTTTTGTCAAAAACCATTCTCTTTTCTCTCTCATCCGTGAAAAGTGTGATTTTCATAAAGTTTCGATTTTATATAGTTTGAATAAAAATAAAAAAAATGTATGTTAAAATTTCATTTCGGTCTGGAGTAGGGTTGGGAAATTTACGAGCGCCGGGGAAGGCTCGAGTCGGGCTTAACATATATAATAAGATATATTATACATGCCCAAACTGGGCTCGGCCCATAATTTGGGCCTAACAATTACACCCAACCCCGGCATTGAAAGTCTGAGCCCCGGCTTTGTGTTAGCCCAATTTTGATTTTTAGTTTCTTTTTTTAACAAAAAAAACGTGCAAGATAAATTATAAACTTTAAAAACCTGTAAAAAACTGCAAGAACGGAGAGAGAAAGAGAAAAGGCGCTTAAGAGTACATAGAAGTTTGAACTTAGAGATAACCAAGCAGTCTAATCTTTTGAATCATGTGACCTCCATCTTTCAAAAAATACTTATCAAAAATCATCCAACACTAGGCTGTATTCATTTTTCAAAGACCGATTGTTTTATACATGCATTCACACCCGACCTACAAAGTGTTAGGGTTTGGATCAATAAACAAATATGCAACGAAAGCTTATTCAGAAGTTAAGTACATACCGGTCTGCATTGATCCGGTTGCTAGAGTTGTCATCATGTTAAACACAAGTAGAAACTTGCACTTGGACCCTTAGGTTCTCTTTAGGTTCTTTTGAGTTTGAAGTGATGGATCCACTTATTCCAACGTAATGGAATTCTTAATACTCAATGCCTAGAGGTGACTAGGGCACCAAAATCATGATCAACGGCTAGGATTTAGCTATCTATCAAGTTAATTTTAGCCAAGCCCTTCTACATTTTTAATTAGCAACTTACTTTACATTATCAATCTGTCATTACAATAAAGTTTTTATGGGACGACCCTATTCACACGTGTGTATCTACCCGGGTTTTATTTTAAGAAGCAAATAAAAATAAATGCTGACCACTTATACAAAGAACTTGATATCAAGGACACTTGTTGAAAAACTCATTTTCCATGAGATTGAGAGTTTCTCGAGAAATGTATTCGGTAACAAGTATGGAAACGTGCTTTAGAGTTTCTTGATGCCAGTGCTAAATCTGCAAAAAAAATTGCCAGAGCAAAGAAGGGGTGAGAGAGAGAGAGAGAGAAGGTATTTGAAGACTCTTCAGCAAATTCTAAAGGTGGTGTGGCTGCTCTCCTGCTTGTGTGAGATAAAAGAAATCGAGAAGTTAAAGAAAAAACGAACTTTAGTTTGGGCCAGTGCAGGCTAAAATATGATTACACTAAGCCCAGCCCTAATTAAATCGGATTTTGAAAATTCGGTCTGGACAAACCCAACTCATCTTAAGCTCGATTTTAAATGAGTGGACTAATCGGGCTCCTTCCGGCCAGACCAAAATTGTCAGCCCTAATCTGAAGGACTGAAATCACTGAACTTCAGTTCTGTAAAACCTTGATTAGACCATCTACTGGACAGATTAGAGTGCTGAAGTACCCTAATTTGGATCCCTAAGCCTCCATTTCGTCTTAAGAGCACATGCAAATATAACCATTAGTTTCCAAATAAGTTGCACCTAAGTATAAGGTTGACCCTTCAATTTAACCGATTAAAAATAGAAGTCCGTTAGTCCTACCGACTTCAGCACGTGGATGAAAACAATAAAAAAAGTCAGGTGGCAAATTAGTTTTCCCACATGCTCTTTTACGCCGACATCTGTCTTTGCTCCAAGGTTGGGGCAAATTTACAATTTTGCTCCACGAGTGGATCAGGGCACACACAGCACACGAGATTTCAGTACAAAAGATTCCGGTCCTTATTTTTCACGTGCCTTGTTCTAAGAACAGAAGCCATTATATACCCCTTTTGAGATCTCCTCACCTTCTCTCCAAGGATAAAATCTAACCATCTCTCTCTCGCTCTCTCTCTCTCTCTTTCTTTCTTTCGTCTTCCGATCAGAAAAGATAGGTTTATCTTTGCCATGAAGAGGAACTGCAATTTGGAGCTTTGCCTTTCCACTTCCAGCTCTCCTTCGGTGACGGATTCCGGCAACAACTTCACGTAAGTTCA